>PVJS01043356.1:0-17100 GCA_004027185.1 Glis glis | reverse complement strand
AAAAAAAAAAAAAGCCAGAAACTTGGAATGACAGTAAGGAAAGTGCTAGCTGTGAGCCATGGAGCCAGGCTGGAAGGGCCAGTAAACCACCCATTGCAATCAGCCAGGCCACAGGGGCAGGGCTGCCAAGACCCCTTGGAGATTGCTTCTTACCACTATGTGCCCCAAATGACAAAAATGGAGCCCCAGGATTAAATACTTGCCCTGCCGGATTTCTTTACTGTTTTGGTCCCATTCCTTCTTTCTATGGCCCTATTCCTCCTTTGGGAATGCAAATGTTTACTCTTTGCCTTTGTATATTGGATACATGTAACTTGTTTTTTACTTTGATTTTCATTGTCTTTTACAGGGGCTCACAAGAGTTTGCTTTGAGTCTGAGGAGGCTTTGGACTTTCAGACTTTTCAGCAACACTGGAACTGTTAAGTATGTGGGGACTCTTGGAGATGGACTAAATATATTTTGCATTCTGAAATGGGCATGAGCTCTTCAGGGGTCAGGGATGGAATGTTATAGTTAGATATAAAATGGCCCCTTGAAAAGCTCATAAATTGGTGTTTGGAGTTGATGTAATTGAGTCATGAGGGTTATAATCCCAGCAGTGGATAAACCCATTGTAATGGATTTACCTGGGTGGTACCCGATAGGCCAGTAGGGTGTGGCTGGAGAAAGTGGGTCCCTGGAGGTGTGGCCATGGGATTATATATGGTTCCTACTCCCCTTGCTTCCAGTCTTCAAGATATGAGGAGCACAGCCCATGTGCTCTCCCTTTCTCTTCTTCCTGCCACCATGCCCTGAGATCTTTGGTCCCCGGCCTCACATGGACTAAACCATGAGCAAATAAATCTTCCTTCCTCTACGTTACATGGTAAGATCTTTAGATTATAGCTTTGAAAATGATGACAAATACAGTAATCCCTTGGCAAAAGTCCCCTGATACTGAATTAGTTACAATCCGGGACAAAGACACAGAAATAAGTTATTTCATTCTAATATAGTAAGAGACATGCACAAGATGTTTAGGGGAACACAGAGGAAGGACAAGTAGCCTAAGTAAGGATAAAAGGAAGGCCAATTGGAAGAGCTGTAACTTGAATTAAAAACAGTTAGCTATGAGTAAGAGAGCCAGTTAAAGAAGGGGTCTCCATGGGGCTGGAGATGTAGCTAGCTCAGTGGTAAAGCCACCTGCCTGGCATGTGTGAGGCCCTGGGTTCAATCCCCAGTACCACAAAAAGTTAAAAAAAGAATCAGTTTAAAAGAAGGGGGTCTCCCAAAACTGGGGCCCTGGAGGTATAAGAAAAGGCACAGAAGACTGAAAAATACATGGCCCAAGAAACTATAAGTCTCTTATTTCAGGATTATAGAGCAAAACATGGGAGGTAGCAAAGAGTCAGATTAGCTGCCAGACCAAAATACCATATTGTATAGAGGGCCTGGAATGGTCAACAATTGTACAATAGAAAACACAAAAATCAAGGAAGCAAATATTGGTTAATAAGCACTATGTATAAGTATTAGGCAAAAACAGTTGTGTTGCTTACCCTTATTATACGGAAGGATGTTTGGGCCAACCCCAGTAGAGCTAAAGGGTAAAAGATCTTAAAATAATGCATACAGGTCAACCTTCTGGGGCAGAAAGCAGTTCAAGAAGGGGTAAAGAGTAGAGCTGGGGCAAGCAGAATATACCTAACACAATCACTAAATAACTGTGGGGTCTTCATTGAATCTTTCTGGGCTGCAATATAGTCATTCACACAAGTAGGATATTATAATAAAATATGTCTCAAGTGCTTTGAGAAAGATTAGAAAATACTGTGGAAAGGAAAACTGGAGAAATACAGGTTAATCTACCCAAAAATCAGTTACCAGAAACATTTGATTTGTTTTCACCATCATATCTTGTGCTATTTGTTTCACTTTTTCTGCTTTCCCCCTTTCTCCTTTGTTACCTTCAGTGTGGCAACAAAGAAAGCTCAGTGTGGTGGTGTACACCTATAATTCTAGCTACTTGGAAGGCTGAGACAGAAGGATGGCAAGTTGAAGGCCAGGCTAGGCAATTTAGTGAGACCTCATCTCAAAGTAAAAAAAACAAAAAATTAAAAGGGCTGGTATCTCAGTAGAAGAGCACCCCTGGGTTCAATCCCTGGTACTGCAAAAAAAAAGTCAGTCTCTGTCCCATTCCTGCATCTTCCCTTGCAATTACCTTCTCTGGAGGCCAATTCCTTACTTATTCTTCCAGAGATACTCCTTTATAAGCATTGACATAAGTATATATACAAGTATGTGTGTGTAAATGTATTTTTTCAATCATTCCTCTTAGATTGTTTCCAATTTGTTGACAGACATTTAGGCTGTTTTCAACTATGACTACTTTTACATATATGTTATTTCACACATGGTTAAATTTGTCTATACAATAAATCCCTAGAAATATAATGGCTGGGTCAAAGAATACAGAGATTTTGTTTTAAATAGATATTGCTAAATTAGCTTTCAGGGAGACTGGGTACTAAGTTAAATCTACATAACAACAAACCTTATATTATTTTCAATACCCTTCAACAACAAAAACAATTTTTTTAAATGGTACCTTGGGAAGTCACATTTTACAAGAAACATGGTTTGAATTCTTTTGTCCCTTAAGAGTAAGAAGCATTTTGCAAATATCAAATTCTGTTGGGAAAAATGCTCACAAATACTTACTATAAGTATTAAATTATTCTTATTTGCATTCAATTTTAAGGCAGATTTAAAAAACAAAAACCTGATATTCTGGACACAAAGCTGACTTAAAGCTATCTTGTAATAATCTTTTCAAAGAGTTCAGAGATCTTATATTTTATTTACATATCTGATAGTGGAGCAAAAAGTCAAAGGAGAAACGCTGAGTCAAGGAACATAAGGAAAAACCATGAGGATAATATAAAGAACTCATTTCTGAAACAGGAATCCTTTGGAAGTTTTATTTTAAAACAGCTTTAATGGAGAAACAGTTAACAAATAAAAAGAACAAAAAAGGAAAAAGTAGATGACTGAACATGGAAAACAGAAAATGAGACAAAGAGACCGTACAGAAGAACGGGGTTTGTGTGTGTGTGTGTGTGTGTGTGTGTGTGTGTGTGTTACCAATCCGTATTTACTGGGGAGGTTTAAATTTTTAGAAAACAGTTATGAAACTTACAGCAATTCTGGCCAATGTCAGAAAGCTAAAAGGTATGAAGAAAATATTCTTCCCTTACAAGCTACTGACCTGTAGAAGTTGTGTTGCAGTAGCTCTCTGCTCAGGATTCTTCACTAAGCACTTCTTAACAAAATCAGTGAAATCATCAGACCACAGTTCAGGCTTCCTGAATGTTGGTGGTGGATTCGTGGGAATCATAAAAATAGCCTATTACAAATGAAACATCCAAAAGACACAGTAAGAGTCAAGATAGCACAACCAAATAAACAAATCTCTTTATCTCTTTTATCAGACTTTAAATCCCAAAAACGATTTAAGCTGTTCTAGGATTTCCAGTAAGATTGCAATTCAGGAAGTAAGTCCATCTGCTACTAATGTAATAATTTCCCATTAAATTTCCTCTATTTGAAATATAGCTCATTGAGCACATCATTCTTTATTTTATTATTTTTATCAATCTCCAAAGAAGACTTTATATTTCTAACCCTTTTACTAAAGATATTCCCTAAACAGATACATCCCCAAGTTTTGCTACTGCATGCCAGATTTACTTCCCATTTCAATTTTATGTAAGTAATCCTGCTCAAAACAGCTAGTGGTAGTTCAATTTGCATATATAATCCAAAATTGCTGTGATTTGAAGCAGTACCTGATAGAGCCAAGATTTTTATTTTTCCTCCCTTTTTTTGGTACTGGGGATTAAACCCAGGGGCATTCTAACCTCTGAGTACACTCCCAGTCTTATTTTATTTTATTATTTATTTATTTATTTATTTATTTATTTATTTATTTATTTATTTTGAAACAAGGTCTTGCTAAGTTGCTGAGGGTCTCCCAAAGTTGCTGAGGCTAGCTTCAAACCTGTGATCCTCCTGCTCAGCCTCCCAAGTACTGGGATTACAGGTGCATGCCATCATGCCTGGCTTATTTTTCTTCTTAAATATGAGTAACAATTCCAAGTGAAAGTTTTAAAGGTAATAAACCATTTTAATTTATTAGCAAGGATTTAATACTAATAATTTAGTATTATGACAATACATTCAGATAGTTCAAATTTTGAAAGCTGTAAAAAGCCTCCATGTCATCCCTGTCCTCCTAGCTTAGCTATTCAGTCACCCCTTTTTCAAACAAGAGAAGTAATCCCCAATGTTCCTAGGAAATCACACATGTAAAGAAAGAGCTTGTCTTCTGGGCATCTGGGAATAGTTTCTGATAAAACACTATAACTAAAACATCATTTTCCTTGATAGATATGAAAACAATAAAACTGAAACAAATATATCAAACATTTGATAAATGCTATTTCATTTTTATTTCCACATAACAGTATAAAATATAAGAGGCAAACACAGTCATGACAAAAACTTCACAAACAAAAATAAATCAAAACATGTTATAACTAACTTTAATTTAATAGGTAAATTTACATAATTATACAATCAACACAATAGGTGAGATGGGGGGGAAAATGATTAGGCAATCTTAATCCATATAAGCACACACAGCCCACAGCCATGTTCCTCCCAAAGATAGATCCAGGGAGGGAGCATCCAAAAATCTTCCTTTCTAGGCTTCAGTATTCTTTGACTTTCCAGAGGAAAGATGTCTGTGTCTGTTCTCTCCTCACTTTCTCACCTGGCTTTTGGTGGTACTCTCTTTTGTATGCACACAAATTTAATGTACATTAATTCACACCCATTCTCTTTAATGCATTAAGAATATGTATGGTAATACTACAAATTCCTATAACACCTAGAAATCAAGATTTTTACCATTGAAAGAAACTAATCATGGCTATTTTTAAAACTTCTGTTCATTTATGGAAAAAATACTAAAACTGTATACAAAGTTATAAAAATAATATATTACAGGGATATTATTTTAATGTATTTTTACATAAAATAAAGCAGTTATACTCTCCATTAAATTTTTATTAACTGATTAAAAGCTACTCATAAGTATCTCAGATTCGTATAATTTCTACAGTAAAGGATATATAACAGGTTATATAGTTCCTCTCATTTTACAGTAAAACCATATAAAGACCAGAGAGGTTAAGTAACTTAAAAACAAAATTTCAGATGTACAAAGGGGCTCTCATTTAAAAGATCAGAAAAGTACTCCAATGTTTCTACTATATTTCAAGAAGCAAAAGAAGGTAAAGTACAAAGCAAAAATGGTTATTAAACTAAATAAATACCTACTAAGAGGATAGAAGAATTGATAAAGTATACTTCTATCAATATATAGATCTGCTAAGTCTCTCCTCTTACTTCCAAGTGGAGAAGAAAGCATAAGCAAATTTTAAGCTTATAAGATAAGGCAGTGAGGAGGAACACCTTAAACTTACTACAGTTACTACTATGACAGGTAATAAAGCTGAAGATCATTCAATCAAATATAAATGAGAAAAAGACTATTCAATGGAATAAAGGTAGTCTTTTCTTTTTGTTATTAATAAAAATACATTCTTTTCAACAAATGCTGTCAGGAAGACTGACACATGAGAAGAAATGAAGATGGATGCTCACATTATAACATATACAAAAATTAACTCAAAATGATCAAAGACTTAACTGTAAAAGAAGGGGGATAGCTTCACAGCATTGAATTTGGCAATGTTTTCCAGGCAATAAGAAAAAAATAGATGAACTGGACTTCATTATAATTTTAAAAATTATACATCAAGGAACACTATCAAAAGAGCAAAAAGGTAGCTGAGCGTGGTGGCACAAGCTTGTAATCCCACTACTTGGGAGGCTGAAACAAGAGGATTGCAAGTTTGCAGCCAGCCTCAGCAATTTAGTGAGGCCCTCTGCAACTTAGTGAGACCCTGTTTCAAAATGAAAAATAGAATAGGGCTAGGGTATAGCTCAGAGGTAGAATGCCCCTGGGTTCAATCCCAATGCCTAAATTAATTAATTAATTAATTAATTAAATTTAAAAGGAGCAAAGAGGCAACCCACAGAATAGAGAAGATATTTGCAAATCATACCTGATAAACAGTTAATAGAACATACAGAACTCCTACAACTCAACAACAACAAAAACACAAACAACCCAACTTTTCAAATGGGAAAAGGACTTTAACAAACCTTTATCCAAGGAAGATATATAAATGACCAATAAGCACACAAAATATATTCAACATCACTAGTCAGGAGGAAAATGCAAACCAAAACCACAAAGATTTCACTTTGCACTCAATAGGGTGATAAATAGAGGGAGAAAGGGAGGGGGGGAGAGACGGGGGGAGGGAGGGAGAGAGGGAGGAACCAAATGTTGGAAAGGATATGGTGTAACTGAACCCCTTGTATGTTGCTGTTAAAATATAAAATAGTAGTCACTGTGAAAAACGAAAGGTGATTCTTAAAAATTAAACATAAAATTGCCATAAGATCCAACAATTTCACTTCTGTGTATAAATAGAAAAGAATTAAAAGTAGAAGTAGAAGATATATTTGTAGAATCATGTTTATCCATTGACAGATGAATGGGTAAAACAAAAAATAGTCTATAAATAAAATGAAGTATTCAGCCTTAAAAAGGAAGAAAATTTTGATACATGCTACAATATGGACAAACCTTGAAGACACTGAGCTGAGTGAAAGAAGCCAGTGGCAAAAAAAACAAATATTTCATGATTCCTCTTATATGAAGCCCTAAAGTATTCAAATTCATGAAGACAGAGAGCAGATTAGTGGTTGCAAGGTACTGGGGAAAAGAGAGAATAAGGAATCAAAGTTCAATGGGCATGAAGTTTTAGCCGGCAAAGAAAAAATAGTTACAGAGGTGGATGGCAGTCACTGTTGCACAGTAATGTGAGCGTACTTGATTCCACAGAACTATATGCTTAAAAATGGTTAAAACAGTGAACTCTATGTTGTGTTCATTTTACCCTATTAAAAATATGAATAATAAACTAACAATCTGTTCAGAAATATTGGTTGAGTGCCTAGTACACAAGAAAGACCATGGTGTTATACATTACATGGATCTCAAAGATTCAGCAGGAAACAAAGTCGCTATCCTTAAGAAACTTCTAACCTAGTTTGGTTATAAAAGAAGAAACAGTAAAAGATTTAAAGAATAATATAATAGAAGCAGTAATATAAGGCATAAAGAAGAGAGATCATCCCATTAGAAGAAATAGCGTTAAGTGAAAGGAAGAAAGTGGAATATGGCTACTAAGAGGAGTAGAGAGCATGCTGATTCACCCTGTAAAGACTAGGGAAAGATAAGATTAGAAAGAGAATGGAGGATATGGAGTTCCAAGCTAAAGAATTTGGTCTGCAAGAAGGTACACAACTGAAAACTTTGGAGCAGAGGTATGGGGAGTGTTGTACTGGTTTTAATTTTAATCAGAGTATGTTTATGACCCACGGCGAACATTTTTAAAAAAAATCTGAAGACACTCTAAATATGGAATATAAATTCAGTTAGAGGCTAATATAGTATAGACATATCACCATGAGTAATAAACAATTCAAACTAGGGTAATATCTATAAGAATGAACTAGAAGAAATGAGGCAGGAGACAGTTCAAAGAAGAACTGAGGGTACATGTTAACAATATAGTTTGGGAGGGGTGGAGAAAGAATGAAAGATTAGTCCAGAATTCAAGAAATAAAAAATAAACATAGACACCCTAATTGCAAGCTGCTCAGATATTCTAAAAATTCACTATATCATTGTTTTGTTTTATTGTATTGTGTTGTGTTGTGTTTTGTTTGAGATGGGGTCTCACTATGTTGCCAAGGCTGGTCTGGAACTGGGGGTTCTCCCACTTCAGCCTCCTCAGTAGTTGGTATCACAGGTAGGCACGCTGCACCTACCTGTATCATTCTTTTGAAGGCCTTCAGAACATGGAGCCATTTACTATAATGTATTATCACTGGTTTCTAACTTGGAAAGTGATTCAAAGGATTTCCATAGACAGAGCAGTGAAGACTCAATATCCAGGTCTGCTGGTTCTAAGTAATCACTCTATCAGCATATGCATCATCTTTCAAAAAACAGCACAGCTTTTAATAGATCAGAACATTCTCACACATCTTACAACACATTATACATACATCTATGATAGTTCTTCAAAAGCAGTACAGCCAGTGTTACAAAGAAAACAAGTATTTATAAAGCCATCTTCGATGTGTTCAGACGATGCTATAATTTACAAGTAGCAAACTGATAGGCCACTGGCCAAATAGCACCAGTGGGTTTATTTTGTTTATGCAGCATCAAACTCAGGTTCCCACAAGGTAAGAATCTGCTGGAATTAGGCTGACTTCAACCAGGATGTATGTTCTCCCTCTTGCATGGGCCCATTTTAGCCCGGCTCAATCGTCTAACTGATGGTCCCGTTAAGTATCTGACTTTGTAAGCCCTGCTTTTACAGATTTAAAATAGCATACATATATTGGACTCACAGAGCTCACAGTCAATTCTGTGGAGAAAAAAAAATGAACACCTATAAAACAAATAGCAAGCAACTGAGTGCCATTCCATGAAATTTTGCCGGTAAATAATTTAATCAATCTCAGATAGCTCTATAGTTTAGTTAGAATCTAATAAAACTTTGGGGATAGACAAAATGGGGTTAAAAGCAACTGCTGGAAAATGCATACAAATCTACCTGCTACTTCAAATTAGAGAATAAAAGTAAATTTGAACTCTCATCTCTGCAAAACAGTTCAAAGGACCTACCATAAGCCCCTATACAGACTGACCTCAAACTGCATGTAAATGATACTAGATTATCTAGATAAATGTTGTTCAACTGCACTTTTGTTACAAATTGGTGGATAATAACTTAGTGATTTATGTCCTTGAAGCTAATGCTCTTCTTTGAACTTTGAGCCAATAACTTGCAGTCTTATCTTCAGATAATCTAACATATAAGGCTCACCTCAGCAGTAGCTATTAGAAACCCAAGGATAAAAAGCTTAACACTAACTCCTATTTACCCAGTACTATCATAAAGTGAACATAAATGTCACATTCTACTCTAAAACAAGCACTGAGCAAGCATGAACACTGAGCATACAGTCCAAACAAGTAAGTCTCATCATCTACCAAATGTTCCCAAGAAAACCACTACACCTTTTACTTCCACTTTTAATGTTAGAAAATCAATCAATAACAATCTAATAGATTTTCTCACAGGTTTTGTTGTATTCAACTAAATTAACCTAATCAGAAATCACCAAAGATCCTTTTAAAAATCTCCAGGTTTTGTATGAGTTGATTAGGTAGTAAGCCCCTGCTGTAGAAAGTTTTGGCAATTAGTGGCTAGCCTTAGACTGACAATTCATTCCCTTGCTCACCAACCAGAACACACAGACATGCATTACAGCCATATAATTTATCTTATCTCTAACACCATTTTGATTGACGAATGTTATATGATTATCTTGTGTTTGTTTCTACACAATGTGTTGCTTAACTACATATTGAACCTCTGATTAAGTTTTAAAAAGAACTTCCCTGATCAGTAGTAGTCTTAAGAGCCAAGAAACAGAGGTGCCTCAAAACAACTAATTATCCTCA
This sequence comes from Glis glis, assembly GCA_004027185.1. Lineage (NCBI taxonomy): Eukaryota > Metazoa > Chordata > Mammalia > Rodentia > Gliridae > Glis > Glis glis. The sequence continues at coordinate 7,375 of PVJS01043356.1, read as the reverse complement.
TGCTTGGAATTCCATGCCTTAGACTCTAGGAGTACCCAGAGATGTGGAAAGAGCTTGAACTGAGAAGCTACAATGCCCAAATTTTATAATCTCAGTGGAATGAGTCAACACATATGTTTAGGGCTAAAGCAGCTTGATTTTTGAATGTACAGAAGCAACTGGCATGCCAGAACAACAGAAATCCATGTCACTATTTAGGAACCTCGGGTATATGAGCAAAAGGTTGTCTTCATAAGAAATAAATGAGATAAAGGACTTTATAAAACCACAGAGACCTAAACAAACATAGCTGTTTCCTGATAACAAACATAATACATAGTTGGAAAGCAACTAAATCAAACGAAGATTAATAATTTCTGAAAAGGAAATATAATAATTTCTAAAAGAACACTACAGATAAGAGAGCAAACAGCACAATGTGATAAAGTAAACACTGGACCTGAGTCAGAATAACAGGCTTAGATTCTAAATCGCCCCTTGATTGTGCAGCTTCAGTTGTTTTCTGTTTTTTTATCTGTATATAAGTGTGGAGATTAGAGTCGATGTTTATCAGGTTCCTCTTTGGGTATAAAAGACTCTGGCATTAGACAAATATGAAATAGCTAGTTAGAAGAAACATGGCAAAGGAAAGAAAAGGATAAGGGCCTTCTGGATGTTAATATAAAATATAATCCTAAATTTCTATCACCACTGCCTCAAATGCAAATATAAACTATACAGAGATTTTGAAGAGACAACAGTAAGGTCTGCTGTGAACCTTGCTCCCAGAGTGTGGTTTCTACAGTAAGCAAAGGGAAAATATCAGGAGTAGGAACTCACAACTTGAACCAGCTCTAGTCAGAGGAACTTCTGTAATCATTAATCTGGCCAATAAAGGACAATTTACCAGACTGGAAATCAAATTAAGGGAGGAGGTGCAGCTGGTGCCCTGGCTACATGTAGCTATCATACTGGAGAGAGCAGATATAGAACATTTCCGTCATTACAGAATGTTCTACTGGACTGCCCTTTTCTAGATCTAACTTCCAGGGTATAGGAAATACAGGGAATAGAGAAAAAGCTAAAAGGTTTACATTAAGGCAAATCTAGATTATGGGAGATCCTACCCCCCAAAAAAGTGGTCCTGCCCCTTCAAAAAATTAATGTCACAAATTAAAAAAAAGTGCATACATGCTGAAGTGGGAGAGGTATGAATGAATTAAACTAAAAGAGGCCAAATACAATGTGTATCAATTAAATGAATGTGAATATGAAACTGTGGGTGGTATGAGAAAAATCACAATTTTCTTAAATGTATGTTCTTAGTCTTCAAGGATGCATGCACAAGTAAATGTTCAAGGATGACATATCGAATATTTGAAAAAATGAAGACAGACAGCTAGACACAAAAGAAAGAGAGGGGAAATACTACATGGTGGGTGGGTGGGTGGGTGGATGGATGAATGGATGGATGGATGGATGGATGGATGGATGGATGGGCAGATGGACAGGTAGATGCCCAGTATAATCATGAAGGTCCTGAAAAGTAGAAGAAGAAAGCAGAAGAGAGTCAGAGGGAGGTGTAACTATGGAATAATAATTTGCTTTGAAGCATTCTTTGAACATAGTTTCTTTGAAGTTGAAGGAAGAGACATAAGCTAAGGAATGTGGGAAGCCTTTTAAAGGTAGAAAGGCCACAGAAAAAAATTATCCCCTAGAGACTCCAGAAAGAAAGGCAGCCCTACCAACACTTCAATTTTAGCACAATGAGATCTGTGCTGAACTTCTAGCCTACAGAGCTGAAAGATAATAAACTTAAGTTGTATAAACCATTAAGTTTGTGGTAATTTGTCACAACAAAAATAGAAAACACAATAGACAGATGGATGGATGTGGGAGAAAAGAGAAAGACAGCAGGAAGTCAGGAAGATGTTATTGTCATCCAGAAATGGTCAGAGCAAGGCAAGTATGGTAGAACTACAGTACTTCAGGATGTGTTGTCCACCTTCCAGGTAACCTCATGAGCAAAGATGACTACTCCAACACTATCTACCACATCCTCACTTCATACATCAAGAAGGGGAGTGGGGGAACAGCAATACAGGTTAGCAGTGAGCTCTCTTTAGCCATTCTCCCTATAGGTCAAAAATTTTCTTTTGAAGTGTTCTGAGCATTCTAGAAGCTCTTTTCCAAGGAGTTTCAAAAAACCCTGGAATTCCCTTGGGGTATATTTGTTATGCCAATGAGATGACTCCTGGTAAAGCCCAAGAGAGCTTCAGGATGGGGGCTGGGTTTGGGAAAGCACAACTGATTAATGGATTAGGACTTTTAGCTACCTGACCACTGGGGAAGGGGATGCTGAAGACTGAGTCCACACACACGTCAATAACTTAATCAGCAATGCCTATTTAATGGAATCCCAGTAAAAATTCTGTACATTAATGCTCAATGGAGCCTCCTGGTTGGTAAACACATTCAAGTGCCAGAAGAGATGTGTCCTGATTCCACAGGACAAGGCACAGAAGCTCTGTGTTTCTTCCCAGACACTGCCATATGGGATTCTTTATTTGGCTGGTCCTCCTGACTTGTACCCTTTATAGTAAAAATTGTAATCGTAAGTGTAGTGCTTCCCTGAGTTTTTTTTTTTTTTTTTAGTTATGCTGGCAAACTATCAAGTCTGAGGGGGGGGTGAAGGAACTTTTAAATTTATCGTCAGTCAATCACAAGTATGGGCAACCTGGGAAACCCTGAAGTGTAGCTGGCATCTGGCTACAGAACTGAACTTCACTACATCCAGGTGGGTGGAAACAATGTCAGAATATAGGTGACATCCAAATAGCCCTAGCCCAACCATGCCAGAAAGGCTGAGTGGGCAGCCTAAACTTCCACCTTTATGAGACTAAAAAGGTGCCATAGTTCTCCTGCCATGAAGTTGTGAGAAAAAACCAAAGTGGGGAGCTGAGACTCTCACTCATCTGGAGATAACAAGACAGCTCCCCCTCCCTCCAGCACTGTCACTGGAGACCATCACAGCCAGGACTTACACCTCAACCTGGCAAGAATGAGGTGCCCCTCCTCCTACCTAGTGAGGAGATATAGAGAACATTCATGACTTTCACTATCACCCAGCAATAAAGAGGTCAGCCCCAGTGCAATGGAGACAACATGGGGAACCAGAAACCCCGCCCCCTACCTAGCAGTAAAGAGGAGCCAGCCCTACTATTGGCTGTCAACAGAGATTGAGTGGAAAACTTGGATTGCAACCTCTACCTGGCAGTAATGAGCCCCCTTCCCTTGCTGAAGCAGTGTCACAAAAGTGTAGGTAAAATAGAAAATTTAAATAAGATCCAGAGTCTGAGAATATGATTTTTTAATGTTCAGTTATCAACTAAAAATGATTTGGGGGATGGGCTTACCAAGAACAAGAAAGATAATAAATTGACTGAAGAAAGATACTCAATAGATATCAACACCAAAAATACAGAGGTGTCAGAATTATCTGATGAATATTTTAAAGCAGCAATAAGCGAGGTGTGGTGGCACACACCTGTGATCCAAGTACTTGGGAGGTTGAGACAGGAGGATAACAGGTTGGAGGCCAGCCTCAGCAACTTAGGAAGACCCTGTTTCAAAACAAAAATTAAATAGGGCCGGGGGGTATAGGTTGGAGGTTGAATATCCTTGAGTTCAATCCCTAACACCACAAAAGGAAGGAAGGAAGGAAGGAAGGAAGGAAGGAAGGAAGGAAGGAAGGAGAGCAGCAATAAAAAATGCTTTGATGACAATTATAAAAATGGTTGAAACAAATATAAACATAGAAAGCATCAGCAAAGAAACAGAAACTATAAAGAAGAGGCAAATGGAAATTTTAGAACTGAAAAGTACCATAACAAAAATAAAAACTCATTGGTTTCAATATCAGAACAGAAGGATACAGAAAAGAATCAGTGAACTAGAAGGTAGAACAATAAAATATATACCAAATGAACAGAGAGAAAGTAGACTGTGGGGAAGAAAATGAACAGAGCCTAAGAAACCCATAGGACTAAATCAAAGGGTCTAATTTCATGTCTTTGGAGTTGCAGAAGAAGAGAGATGGGCTGAAAATGAAGACATAAGTACTGGGATTACAGGCATGTGCCACCACACCCTGCTGTTACATCTTCCTCCTTTTGGATTATGTCTTATCATTGGTCTTTGGTAATTTGCTGAAATTCACTTTATCTTATATTAATATAATTACTTTCCTTGATTAATGTTTACATGATATTTCTTATAGGTTACATATAGTTGAATCATGTTTTTTATTTTGTGTGTGTGCTGGGGATTGTACCCCAGGGGCTTTCTACCTCTGGGCTATACCCCCAGTCCTTTTTATTTATTTATTGGTGCAGTGTAATCATACATCCTGATGAAGTTCAGAGTGATAGAGACATACATGTACACAGTACTTGGGTGAGTTGCCCCCCCCCGGTCCCTCTCCTTCCCCATACCTCATATTGAGATTGGCATTGATAAGTTTGCATATGTACAATATGGACAGATGATACAGATTGTGCACACTTAGGAGACAAATCTTGTTGCAAATGAAATATGTCTGTGACTAAGAAAAAATGCTGCCAAACCAAAAATTCTACATACAAAAAAAAGGGGGGGACATCTCCCTGATTCTATTAGTCACTGAATACAATAAACCAAATAGAATTGGTTTAAATAAATAAAATTAGTTATGACTTTTAGATAAATATAAGGATGTATATATATTGTCATTCATTTACTATGTCAACTTCCTAGACCAACATTCTAATATACAGTTTCCCAAAGCTATTGAAAAGTAATGAACTTTAATGATATAGAACAAGTGGGGTTTGGTACAACAAGTACAAACAAGTAATGCAATGACAATTTATCATGCTAGATTCAAGAGTCCATCAAAAATCAAATTATTGAGGACCTACTTAAAAATATATTAATGTAGACACTTGTGTAACTTGGCAGAGAATTTCCTACAACTGCTACGTTTAAAATACTTAACACATTTCTCTATCTTAGAAGACAGATGGAAGCTAATGCTTGCATGTTCTAATGTATTAAGTTGGTATTATAATAGGTTTTGTGGGGGGGTTGTTTGTTTGTTTGTTTTGGTACTGGGGATTGAACCCAGGGTCATTCATTCTACCTCCAAGCTATACCCTCAGCCCTTTCTATTCTTTTATTTTGAAACAGGTTCTTGCTAAATTGCTGAGGCTATCCTCAAACCTGCAATCCTGCTGTCTCTGCCTCCCAAGTATTGGGATTATAGCTTTATAATAGTTCTAATACGCCGGGCGTGGTGGCACACGCTTGTAATCCCAGCACTTTGAGAGGCGGAGACCAGAGGATCCGGGTTCGCGGCCAGCCTCAGCTCTCTCTCTCTCCCTCTCTCTCTCTCTCTCTCTCTCTCTCTCTCTCTCTCTCCTTAGTGAGGCCCTCCACAACTTCGTGAGACCCGGTTTCAAAATAAAGTATAAAAAATAGGGCCAGGGGTGTAGCTCGGAGGTAGAACGCCCCTGGGTTCAATCCCCGGTACCACAAAAAAAAAAAAAATAGGGCTGGGGGTGTAGTGTGGAGGTAGAACGCCCCTGGGTTCAATCCCCGGTACCGAAAAAAATAATAATAATAGTTCTAATACACTTTTAACATTAGGGTAAAAATATCCTACCAATCTAAGAAATAGATATGCTCTGAAAATATAAAACCTATACTGTTTACCTTTTTAAAATCAGAAGAATTGCTTCTATAGCATTTAAATTTTGACTTATTTTGCAATATTATAAATAAAATAATATGACCTTACATCATAGCAGTAGTAGTGATAGAGTATGTTTACATGCTGATAAAAAATCAAAGAGAAGAAGAAATTGAAAAAGATAATGGGGAGAGTAAACATATGACAAAGTATTACTCCAAAAAACATGGAAGAAGAAGAATAGGATACAGAGTGCAGTTTAAGAGGTTAGACTTAGGCTCAGAAGGAGAACTCTCTTCCTCTATATGAAGGATGTTTTGAAGGAAAAGGAAAAAATGAAACTAGAAAATGAGAAAAGGAATGAAAGAATAAAAAATAAAGGGGAGGAAGAAAAAAAAGGAGAAAGAAAAATTAAAAAAGGAGAATATTGACCATTATGGACTGAATTGTGACTCTCCAACCCTAACCACCAATGTCATTATATTTGCAGATTAGGTCTCTAAAGAGGTAATTAAGGTTAAATGAGATCATGAGGGTGGGACTCTAATCCAATATGACTTGTGTCCTTATAAGAAAAAGAGACACTAGGGATACACATACACAGAAACAAAGGCCATGTGAGGACACTGTGAAAAATGAGCCATCTGCAAGACAAGCAGAGAGAGGCCTCCAGAGGAATCAGGCTACCAACAGCTGGACCTTGGAAGTCTAGCCTCCAGAAGTATAAGAAAATTAATTTCTGTTAAGTCACCCAGTCTGTGGTATTCTGTTACAGCAGCACTAACAGATTAAGACCTAGATGCGGGGCAGAAACTGTGAACAGCTAGTAGTCTTCAGGTTTTCCTCTGAGCTGGAAGATCTGCCAAGACTGAGGAGGGCTGAGTTGGGATGATGAAAATTTTGCAGCAGATTCAGGAGGAAATGAGAGAAAGAGGAACATGTGAAAGGCTTGCCACCAGTTGATTTTAGAGCAGAAATCAAAGTTCTGGTGGCACCAATCTTCACAGCAGTTTCTTCTTATATGACATAAAAGAAAACCAGACTAAATAGTCTTGGCTCTTGCTAGCTGTAATTGCAGTTTAGAAGCCTGGTTAGGAGATCAATGAAAAAGATAAAACCTTTGAGATTATTTAATTCTGAATGAGAACTAAGCTCTGGCAGTGGAGCTGTATCTTGGGTTAGTTATCTAGAGTTAAAATAACAATAATAGGTATAAAGAGTGAAAGTAATAACATCTACCCTTTTTAGAGTTGTGAAGACTATAATAATATACGTAAAGCTGCCTAACATAAGGTCTGCCACATAGCAGGTGGTTAATAAACAATAAATTTTACTATAATCATTACTATGGAATTGGTCTAAGTAGTACATTGCCAGGAGGGTAGTCCAAAAGGAGAGGGAAACAGGGGCACTAAAAGAAAGTGGTTAGCCGGGCGTGGTGGCGCATGTTTATAATCCCGGTACTTGGGAGGATGAGATAGGAGGATTGCAGGTTCGCAGCCAGCCTCAGCAACTTAGTGAGGCCCTCCCCAACTTAGTGTCACCCTGTTTCAAAATGAAAAAAAAAAGAAGAAGAAGAATTAAATAGGGCTGGGGGTATAGCTTAGAGGTGGAATGCCTCTGGGTTCCATCCCCAGTACCACAAAAAAGAAGGGAGGGAGGGAGGGA
>PVJS01043355.1:0-17104 GCA_004027185.1 Glis glis | reverse complement strand
CGGGGATTGAATGCAGGGGCCTTCTACCTCCGCGCTACGCCCCTGGCCCTATTTTTTATGCTTTATTTTGAAACCGGGTCTCACGAAGTTGCGGAGGGCCTCACTAAGTAGAGAGAGGGAGAGAGAGACAGGGAGAGAGAGAGAGAGAGAGAGAGCTGAGGCTGGCCGCGAACCTGGATCCTCCGGTCTCCGCCTCCCAAAGTACTGGGATTACAAGCGTGCGCCACCACGCCCGGCTTACATCTTGCATGTGAGGCCTGCTGCCTGCCCAAAAGAAAGGCAGCCTCACTGCTCGCAGAGCAATGCCCACACCCACCCGGCCACGTCCCGGCCTGCTGGAGTCCACAGTCCCAACCCGGGTCCCCCAGCTGACACTTACCAGACTCTCAGCAGGGACGAGGCAGGGCCTTCAGGTGGAGTGCTGAGCTGAGCAGGGGCCGGCGCCCTTTATACATTCCCCGCCTCGCCTCCTTCACGTTGGAGGGGACGGGCTGGTTTCACCGCTCCGGTTGGTCAACTTCCTCCTGTCCCTTTCTGACTCACGGCACAGTCTCCATCAGGAAACCCCTCGAGGGCCCTTTTCCTCCACTCCTGGCTGGTCAGAGGGTTTTGAGGGCTCAGCTACACCTGTGATGCTCATCTGACCTGGGCTCAGAGGAGGTGAGAAGGTGTCCTACTGTCCTATGACCCTGGTCAAACTTCTCTGACTCTCAGAATTTCCACCTGTAAAATGGGCTCATCCTCATGAGGAGGCCGAGGGATGCATTTTGAGGGTGGGGGATGGAACATTCTGTGTCTTTCTGGGGTAAACGGGTCTGTGGTGTGAAGATGGGGAGAGTCGCTTCTCCTGAGGGGAGGGGATTGTGGGGCATTCTCTTGGGTTCCGAGCCCGTCTCTCTTAGAACATATCTACAGCTTCATTCTGGAGGCACATCTCGAGGGGGGTCCGGCTTTAGGCCAAGAAGCGGTAAATAGAAGGCCTTTCCCTCCTCCTACTGTGTGCCCGGGGGCTGTCCAGCCCTCACCCCCAAGGGTGTATTTCTAGAAGCTCCCACGAATGCCATAAAACTCATCAAAACTCCAAGGCCTGGACCACTACAGGCAAGGAAATAAGACCGAATAGAAACAATATATAAAGCGAGAATTGCTGCGCATGTTGACGAAGCAAACACTTTATCCTAAAATTACTTTTGGAGCTGCATGACAGTATCAGGATCAGAACCCAATCCTCTGCTGCCTTCTCTAAACCTTCCTTTCAGTGGGGATTTTGCCATGTTCCTTCCTAATGCTAATGGTGACCTACCATACCTGGGATAAAAATCCAAATTCACTAGCTTGTCTGAAAGGCCCGGGGGTACCCGGCTTCTGCCTTTCTCTGGGGTCTCAGCTCATGTCAACGTCTCTTCAATAGATGTACTGCTGCTTCACTGAGGGGCTCTGATCCTCACTGGGGGATGGGCACCTGCGTTCCTTCTGCCGATATGTTCCTCCCAAGGGACCTGGCTATTACGCACCTTTAAGCTTCAGTGTCAGTGCTGGAGTCTGCCTGACGGCCTTCCCTCACTCCCCTGGTTAAAGGATCATCCTCGCGTTCACTTCATTTTAGCCTTATTTTATTTGCCTCTGTTTACTTGTTGATTGTCTATCTCTTCCATTGGAAAATAGGCTATAGAAGAACTGGAGGACAGCTGGCGTGTTTTCTACTACCAGCCATTATTATCTTCTACCATTCTATCTATCCTTCTATTCTTATCTTCTAATAAAGAAATGTAATAATAATAACAATAAAATGAGAATAATAATAATAATAATAATAACAATGAAAACACTCGTCTATGGGGCTAATTTTGAGAAGTATCCCAGTCCCCCATAGTTACCCTGACAGGCACCTCCTTCTTAGCTGCAAGCTGATCTATTCACAGTGCTAATTTGCTATGTCCCTGGAGCTCTGTCTGGAAAGACAAATGAGGGACTATTGGGGTGCTCTGGCCTCTACCTTTCTTCCTGCTCACTCTATTCCCCGAGTCCACCCAGGGATCCCACACTACCTCCCCCAGAGAGGCCAGAATGCGCCAATTTCCAAGGTAGAGGAAGTGCCCTCCGCCCCACCATGAGAACTCGCCGAGCCTCCTCACGGGCATGCTGCTGCTGACCTCAGAGTGGAGGAATCTGCCTCTCCCCAGCCCGTGACAGTCAGTACCGGGCCAGCAGACCTTGCTCAAGGAAGTCACACCAGTCCTATGGGCTCCCAGAAGCTCCTATCTGCCAGATCTGTCTCCCGCCCTCTGATTCACGGCATAATGATAGCTTTGAGAAGACGGTATGTGTTGACCTTTGACCACTGAGCAAAGTTAGGGTGTGAGAAGGAGGGCAGGGGATGGAGCCCAAGGAGAGCTCATACCCCATGACACACGGAGAGACCTTGACCCTGCTCTGCCCCAGCCCAAGGAGGCCCTGGCTGTTTTTCTTTCAGGGGCAGAAAATGGCTGGTTTCCCATTCTTTCCTGAATGAGGCAACCCATTTGAACTGGGCAGAGGGATCGGTCATGGTAATTCACTGCCCTGGGGGGAGATGTTGAGGATACCTCTTAGCAAGTACGGGTGATGGCAGACAGTCCTGGGAAGGTGACTTGGGCCAGGAGATCTCACGTTCCCGTCTCGGGCAGCCAAGCCTGGTCTGCTTCCTGGAATGGCAATGCTCCTTACGCTGAGGCCACTGACCTCTCTCCTTCCCCACGGCCCCCTCCCAGGGCACTGCCTCCTGCACCGTTGGCCTCTGCACACTCCTTGCATCTTCCCGGTCTTCCTCCGCTGCCTCCTGAGCCTTACCTTGGCTCTTCACTTGCCTTTAGCACTCACCTGCTGCTCCGGAGAGAATAAGGCAAGGAGGGGAGACGGGACCAAGAGTGTGTCAAGAGAGCTGACGCGTTCCCTCTGGGCTGCTGGGTGGACCTGTGTGACCTGGCCTCCCTGCCTGCCTCTTACAGCTTCCTCCGGACACCCCGTCTTGGCCCGATGGGCCACTGTTCTCACTTTAATGTCTAATACCGACCCTTTCTCTTGGATCCTATGTGAGGACGGTCACAGCTTTGCTCTTGATGGTGGCAAGAGGACCAAAGGCAGGGATGCAGTTGGTGATGAAGAAGAGGACATCCTTAGCGCCTGCCCTCCGCCTTGGGCTCATTGTTGGAGAAATCACATTCTTTGCAGTCGATTCTCTGTACCAGAATCAAACAGGATGTCTGAGATGAGGGGTTCTTAGAAAAGGCATGGGAGATACTGCACTCTGTGCTGCGTGCATAGGAGCTTCTTTCTCCAGTTATGATTAGTAATAATTGAGGGCTGGGGATGTGGCTCAGTGGTATAGTGCTTGCTTAGCATGCACAAAGCCTTGGGTTTGATTCCCAGCACTGTAAAAATAAAAATAAACATAAATAATAAATAAATAGAATTATGGAGAATAGTTATAGTACAAAATAGGTATATTCATAAAAATAGGAAGAAGATTGGTAGTTGCCAGAACTGGGGAAGAGTGGATCGATAGTAGCTGCATAACGGGTATGGAGTTTTCCTTTTGGGGCAATGGTGCTAGACAGAGCTATTGATTGCACAGTGATGTAAATGTACTAAAAGTCCCTGAATTATTGACTTTAAAATTACTAACTTAAAGTTAAGGGAATTTCACCTCAATTTTAAAAATGGAGTGACACTCTTATCTAAAAGCAAGCCAAAAAGTTAATATGGTGGATGTATCCATTCAAGCAATATTTATTGAGTGCTTACTATGTACAAGGCACTGGAGATAGAGTGATGAGTATAAAACACAGTCCCTACCTTTAAGAAGTTTAGAGTGTAGCCACTTCTTACGACAGCCAAGTCCCCTCCCTCCATTGGGGTCTGCCCCCTCGTGTGTTTGTGTGTGTGTGTGTGTGTGTGTGTGTGTGTGTGTGTGTGACTGGGGATTGAACCCAGGGACATTCTACCTCTGAGCTATACCCCCAGCTCTTTTTATTTTTTGTTTGGAAATAGGGTCTCCCTAGGTGGTTGAGGGTCTTACTATGTTGCTGAGGCTGTCCTCTAATCCTCCTGTCTCAACCTCCCAAGTACTGGGATTGCAAGCGTGCACCACCAAGCCTGGCTTGCCTCCTCTTCTGACAGATAGAGACTGAAGTCTGGACAGAGGACGTGAGTTACCTAAGAACCCACAGTGAGCCTCTGGCAGAGCTGGGCTGGAACCCAGCTGTCCCGACCTCCAGTCAGGGATCTCTTCCCCACCAGGCTGTCTTCCCAGGCGCTCCAGCATCTGATGGCCACGTGACAGGTGGCTCTAGGTGACCGACCTCAAACACATCCTCCAAGTCGTGAGTCAGTCATTTACCCTGACAGGGTCAGTTCTGGGTTTTCTGGAGGAAGGCCCGGTTTTCTGTAGCTCTCCTTTAGCCCAGATACCTTGGGATGACCTTCTTTGGCCCCGGGAACAGGAAGCTCCACTCCCTGGCTGGTTCCGATATTTATTTCAGTCAAATTCAACTTGGAGGAGGGGTGCTATTAGGGACAGACCCTGGCACTGGAGTCAGACAGGTCGAAGTTTGAATCCCACCTGCACATCTTACTATCTTGGAAAGAACATTTTCACTTCCTGACCCCCAGTTGTTTTTATTTTTATGTGAAGGAGTGTATGATGCCTCCTTAGATTCCTGTGAGGATTTGGTGGGGTCACGGATGTGCTGCGCACATAGGTGGTATTCAGGAAACTGGCTGTCTCGTCGCTGGGCATCTTGGCAAATGTTCCCTGATGGAAGGTGGTGAATTAGCTGCCTATGGGAGGGTTTTAAGGATGCAAGACCTTGGAAGATCATCAGCTTCAACTTGCCCATTTGGCCAGTGAGAAACGAGAGCCGTCAAAGTTCCGCAGAGCCTGGGCCGAAGAGTCGTGCAGAGTCGCGCAGAGTGGGGCCGAAGCCAGGTCGCCTGCCTTCCCCTTGGCTGCTGCCTCTCATCGGCCTGCTGCTGGGCCTCTGGGGGTGACTCATCTCAGGACAGGAGACCCTGCCACCCGTCATGCTCCGACGAAGCCCTCCGTGGACTGACTGTGCTCCCCTGCGATGCGCTCAGAGAGAAATGAAACTGGGTTTGCACCCCTACAGCATGACTGGACAGAGGGGCCTGGGGGCCCGTGTGGGCAGAGGAGAGGCAGCAGTTTGGGATAAAATTTGACACGGAGGAAGAATCCAGGTAATAAAGCGAAGAGTCTCGGCACACCGCGTCTGGTGGACCGAAAGGGCTCTGCCGACCACACGGAATGGGGAAGACCCGTGAAGAGCCTCGCGGGGGGGGACTTCACCGGGGTGACTGCGAGGATCAGAGGAGGGGGAGGGACACAACAAGGCAGAGGACAAACAGCAGCAGGGCCCTTGGGGACAGGAAATGAGTGAGGGACACTTCGGGGGAGGGAGCTGGGGGACCACGTCCAGCCCATAGCCTCCCCCAGAAGTGTCTGCAGGTGTCGGGTGAGTGACACGGGCCGGGGTGTTCCTGGGACTTGGCCCAGACTCCTGGGTTATCACCCTGCACCCCTCTCCCTCCCTCGCTAATTAGGGAGATGCGGGGACACCTGATCCTCATCAGCTGCCTCCTGAAAGATGTAATTGCTCTTAAAAGTAGTTCGGGAAGTGGCGGCAGAGGCCACTCATAGGCACGCATGCGTGTGTGGTGAGGCGGTCCAGGTAAAGCGTCTGGTCCAGGAAGAGATGTTTTTACCCATGTGCACCAGCTGCCTGCAGGTCCCTGTCTCCCTTGAGAATCGGCTCCTTTCTGGCTTCATCTATTCTCTGCACTTGTGGGCTGTTTGTGAGGCCGCTGACTGCTCGGCGGCCAGGTGAGTTGGTCCGATGCGGAGTAGAACACGGTGCCCACCCTCCTTCCCCAGCTCACCCACAGGCCTCTCATCAAGCCAGGTCCTTGTGCCAAGAGTCAGGGCAAGCACAGGCCTCTGGGGCCCTCGAAGGCCAGGCTGCTGGGGAGAGCCTCGGCCTAGCCTTCCCGCCCGGCGGGAAGGGCCAGCCCCTGGCCTCGACGCCCCAGGTTGAGGAGGGGCCCTGCTTCTGTGGTCATGGAACTCTGATGAAGACGGCTACAGAGACAGAGAGGGCGTCGATTCAAGGCCATGCCAAGTGAGCACTCGAACTGGATCTTGCATCCATGCAGAGTGAACAGAACCTGGAAACAGGACAAGAACTCTCTCCTTGCTGGGCTTGTAGAGGAAACCAACCTTCTAGGCCTACTGTTGACCACCCCACTATATATATAATATATATATTGTATTGGGGATTGAACCCGGGGGCATTCTACCTCTGAGCTACATCTCCAGCCCTTTTTATATTTTACTTTTGAAACAGGATCTTGTTAAGTTGCAGAGGTTGACCTCAAACCTGCGATCCTTCTGTCTCAGCCTCCCAGGTACTGGGATCACAGGTATGTGCCACCACGCCTGATTTGCTATCTCGTGTAATCCTTGCACACTACAGAGGAGGGGCCGGAGCTCAGGGTAGCACAGTCACTGGCCAGTGGTCCCACAGTTAGCAAGCAGATCAAGTTTGGGGGTCTGCTCTGAAGCAGAGATGTCCACGGAGCACAATGGGTATCAGAGTCCTGGTGAGTCCTGGGAAGAGCCCAGGGCTGTTGTACAGGAAGACAATAGAGCCGAAAGCCCTAAGCCAGGCGACCTGCAAACTGCTGGAGCAGCTGAAGTTGTTTTCCTGCCGCTCAGGTTTTTCTAGTAGGTCCACTTGGGGTGGGGTGGGGTGGGAGAGAAGGAGAGAAGGAGGTCAGAGTGCTGTGGGGGAGCAGGGGAGCCCAGCTTCCTTTCACAGGCAAGCGCTTGCTTGCCGGGCTCCAGCCTCTCCCTTCCTCTCCCTACACTGTCTCCTGCTGCACATCTGCGGGGAGCCTCAGGCCCAGTCACCCCGGAACCACATCCGCTCTGATTAAAACCCCATTCGAGAATGTTCCTGCTGGAGGGACTGAACCGTCGCCGTCACTGAGGTCAACCTCTGGTCTGCAGAAGATGACACAGGGTCAGGAGGGGGCCCACTGGGGCCAGGGCAGGGCTGGTCCAGGCCCCAGGCCTCCTGCTTTGCCTTTATTCTCCCCGTGCCCTCACGCCTTCCATTTTCTCTGCTCTAAATGCCTTTTGCCACTTGCTGCCCTACTGATTATATATATATATATTTTTCCAACTGCTGCTTACTGAGAAATCCCAGTGTGTCTATGTTCTAGGCTCTGGGGGTGCAGCATTGAACACAGCAGACAAAAATCCCTGCCCTGCTGAAGCTTTCATTCCAGTGTGCGAGGTAGAAGTTAAGTAAAATTAACACATATTTGAAAAATAGCGTATTCAATGTTAAGGAACCCTACATTGAAAAATATGGCAAGAAAGAGGCTGACAGAGTGCTGGCGGAAGGAGAGATCCTTGACTTTAAAGAGAATAGTCGGAGAAGGCATCACAGCAAGAAGCTGAAGAGATTGCTGGGCATGGCGGCACATGTCTGGAATTCCAGCGCTCAGGAGGCATAGGCAAGAGGGTTGCAAGTTCAAGACCAGCCTGCTGGATAACTTAGCAAGATTCTGTCTCAAAATAAAATTTAAAAGAAAGAGCTGGGGGTAACTCAGTGAGGTTGTGCCCTTGGGTTCTATCCCTAGTACACACACACACACACACACACACACACACACACACACCCTAAAGAGAAGCCCAGTGAAGTGGTGCTTCCCTGTAATCCCAGTACTTAGGAGGCTGAGACAGGAGGATCACAGGTTCAAGGCCAGCCTCAGCAACTGAGAGAGAGAGAGAGAGAGAGAGAGAGAGACTCTGTTTCAAAATAAAAAATAAAAAGGAGCTGGGCGTGGTGGCGCACGCTTGTAATCCTAGTACTTTGGGAGGCGGAGACCAGAGGATCCCGGTTCGCGGCCAGCCTCAGCTCTCTCTCTCTCTCTCTCCGTGTCTCTCTCTCTCTCTCTACTTAGTGAGGCCCTCCGCAACTTTGTGAGACCCGGTTTCAAAATAAAGTATAAAAATAGGGCTGGGGGTGTAGCGCGGAGGTAGAACGCCCCTGGGTTCAATCCCCAGTACCTCAAAAAAAAAAATAAAATAAAAAGGGTTGGGGGTATAGCTTGGAGGTAGAATGCCCCTGGGTTCAACCTCCAGCACCAAATAAATAAATAAATAAAATAACAAATAGAAAAAGAAAAGAAAAAAATCAATCATATACCATGAGCTTGGCATTATTTCAGAAAATAGGGAAAAAGGCAAATGAAAACAGTAAATAGGTGAGATTTGGAAAACAAATAGCAAAATGATAAATTTAAACCTACTTGTATCAATAACCACATTGAAAGTTTGATTTAAATACTCCAGTTAAAAAGCAGAAATTGTCCGATTAAATAAAACAAGACATGCTGCCTAGAAGGGCACACTTTAAATATAAAGACATAAATAGTTAAAAGTGAAATGAGGAAAAAGAAATGTCTTGCTACTACTAATTACAAGAAGTTTCTAAATTGACTTCAAAGTAGAGTTTGTATTTGAGACTGTTACCAGGGTAAAGAAGATTATTTTGTAATGGTAAAGAGGCAATTCAGAAAGAGGATATAATCTTAAATGTTTCTGCTTCTAATAAGAGGACTTCAAAATACACAAAGCATGAGCTGGGCGTGGTGGCGCACACTAGTAATCCCAGTACTTGGGAGGCTGAGACCGGAGGACCTGGGTTCGTGGCCAGCCTCAGCTACTTAGTGAGGCCCTCCGCAACTTCGTGAGACCCGGTTTCAAAATAAAGAATAAAAAATAGGGCCGGGGGTGTAGCTCGGAGGTAGAATGCCTCTGGGTTCAATCCCCGGTACCGCAAAAAAAAAAAAAAAATACACGAAGCAAAAATTGTTAAAATCGCAAGAAACAATAGGATAATTCACAATTATTTTCAGAGATCTCCATGCTACATTTGCTCTTGATACTTGATAAAAAGTGGCCAGAAGCCAGGCCTGGTGGTGCACGCTTGTAATCCCAGTACTTGGGAGGCTGAGACAGGAGGATCGCAGGTTCGTGGCCAGCCTCAGTTATTTAGTGAGGCACTCCACAACTTAGTGAGACCCAGTTTCAAAATAAAGAATAAAAAATAGGGCTGGGATGTAGCTCAGAGGTAGAATACCCCTGGGTTCAATCCCCAGCATCAAAAAAAAAAAAAAAGTGGCCAGAAAATAATTGCAGGTGTAATCAAAAGCTTAAGTTACAGTGTCAAACAAATTAAACTAATTGACATTACTAGAACACTCCACCCAACAACAGACAACACTTTCTAAGTGCCCATGGAGCCTTCACCAAGACAGTATAATCTGAGTCATAAAACAGGTCTCAATTAATTCAAGAGGATTCAAATCTTACCAAGTATGTTACTTGCCCACAGAGGAATAAAATTAGAAATCAGTAACAGAAAGATCTCTTGAAAATCTCCCAACATAATACAAACTTCCACTTAACCCATGGATTGAAGAATAAATCAAAATGGAAATTAGAAAGTCTCTTGAACTTGAAAACACAATCTATAAAAAAGCCCGCCAAGTGCTGTGTGCATGTATATCACTATCACTATGAGTTACATTATGATATGAGACTATAATGCACCAATAAAAGTATATAAAGCCAGGCGTGATGGCGCACGCTTGTAATCCTAGTACTTGGGAGGCAGAGACCGGAGGATCCGGGTTTGCGGCCAGCCTCAGCTACCTAGTGAGGCCTCCGCAACTTCGTGAGACCCTGTTTCAAAATAAAGAATAAAAAATAGGGCTGGGGGTGTAGCGCGGAGGTAGAACGCCCCTGGGTTCAATCCCCGGTACCGCAAAAAAAAGTATATAAAATCTTTTTGATGGTGCTAAAATAGAAGAAAACTAAATGCTCATATTAGAGAAGATTTCATTGTAATGGCCTTGTTTTCCTCTTTTAGAAACTAGCTGGTTATGGTGGCGCACACCTGTAATCTCAGTACTTGGGAGGCTGAGACAGGAGGATCACAGGCTTGAGGCCAGCCTCAGGAACTTAGTGAGACCTTGTTTCAAAAATAAAAAGGGGTTGGGGTATAGCTTAGAGGTAGAATGCCCCTGGGTTCAATCCCCAATACTAAAAAATAAAAAGGAAAAAAAAAAAAGAAGCTAGAAAAAAGAAGAAAAGTTTAAACCCAATGTAAACAGATGAAATATTAAATATCAGAACAGAAGTCAGTAGAATAGAAAACTGAAAACAATATAGAAAAAAATAAACAAAAAGCTGGTCTTTTGAGAAGATCCATAAAATTGATGAAAACACTTGTCAGACTGAACAGAAAAAAAAGAGAAGATGTAAATGACCAACATTAGGAATGAAAGAGGTAATTTTACTACAGATTCTGTAGATATTAAAAATAATAGGAGGCCGGGTGTGGTGGCGCACGCTTGTAATCCCAGTACTTTGGGAGGTGGAGACCAGAGGATCCGGGTTCATGGCCAGCCTCAGCTCGCTCGCTCTCTCTCTCTCCCTCTCTCTCTCTACCTAGTGAGGCCCTCCACAACTTCGTGAGACCCGGTTTCAAAATAAAGTATAAAAAAATAGGGCCGGGGGTGTAGTGCGGAGGTAGAACGCCCCTGGGTTCAATCCCTGGTACCGCAAAAAAAAAAAAAAAAAAAGGAACAGACCTATTATGAACAGCCTTATGCCAAAACATTTAAAAACTTAGATGAAATGGGTGAATTTCTTCACAAACAAAACTAGCAAAGTTCATTCAAAAAGAAATAGATAATAGGAAAACCTCAAAATCAATGAAAGGAATTGTCTTCTCTCCAAGAAACCTCCAGGCAGAGATGACTACACTGGTGAATTCTCCCAAATGTTTAAGAATGAAATCATATCAATTCTCCACAAACTGCTCCAAGCAGGGCGCAGTGGCACAGGAGGATCCGGGTTTGCGGCCAGCCTCAGATACTTAGTGAGGCCTCTGTAACTTAGTGAGACCCTGTTTCAAAATAAAGAATTAAAAAGAAATAGGGCCGGGGGTGTAGCTTGGAGGTAGAATGCCCCTGGGTTCAATCCCCAGTACCGCAAAAAAAAAAAAAAAACCTTCATAAGACTGAAAGAAGATAAGGGATTACCTCTCACTGTAATAGAACAACATTAAAAATGTTATTTGTGAAAATTACTTTGACACCAAAACAAGACAAAAATGTTACAAGAACAGAGAACTACCAATACGATCGTTATCTTTCAATTAATATTGAAGCAAAAATCCTTAGCAAAATTTTAGCAAATAAAATCAAGAATAGAAAAAGAGTTAATAAAACCTGATTAAATAGGGTATATTTTCAGCAAGGCAAGGTTGTTTTGACATTCAGAAACCAGTTGCTGTAATTCACCATATTAATAGAGAAAAGTAAATGTACGATCATCTCCATAAGTGGCAGTAAAAAGCATTTTTCAAAATCCAACATCTGTTTCTGTTAAATATTCTCAGCAAAGTAGGAATAGAAAGGACAACTTCAACTGGCAGAAAAAAGAGAGATAAAACCATCTGGATTGGAAGGAAAGTAAAATTCTGTGCTTACATGACATGTAGAAAATTCTATGGAATTTACATGAAAATTATAAAAACTAAAGCAGTATACAAGATTAATATATAAAACTAATTGCATCTCTATATATTAACTGAATAATTAGTTACAATACCATATATAATATGATAAAAGTGTATGAAATACTTAGGGGAAATATGACAAAATGGGTACAAATATTCACTGAAAACTATAAAGTGAAAAAAATTAAAAAGCTAAATAAAATGATATTCCATGTTCATGAATCCAAATGTCTCAATATTGTAAAGCTATCAATTGCCTTTCCTCCATAAAAAAAAAAAATGTAGTCTATAGATCTAATTCAAGCCCAGTCAAAATCTCAGAAGATTTTTTTTGGTAGAAATTGACAAATTTAAACCGGGCATGGTGGCGCATATTTGTAATCTCAGTACTGGGGAGGCTGAGACCTGAGGATCGGGGTTCGCAGCCAGCCTCAGCTACTTAGTAAGGCTCTTGCAACTTAGTGAGACCCTGTTTCAAAATAAAGAATAAAAAAAAATAGGGCTGGGGTTGTAGCTCAGAGGTAGAATGCCCCGGGGTTCAATCCCCAGTACCACAAAAAAAGAAATTAATGAATTTATTCTAAAATTTATATAGAAGTTCAAAGAACCTAGAATAGCTAAAGCAACTTTGAAAAATAACAGAATTAGATGATTTATGTTGTCTGACTTCAAAACTCGCTATAAAGCTATAGTAGCTAAGACATCAGTGTTAGGATAGACAAACGGATCAAAGTAGCAGAGATAAACATATATGACCAATTATCTTTGTCAGAGACGCAAAAGTAGTTCAACAGGGAAAAGATGGTCTTCAACAGTGCCCACATAATTGAATATGCACATGCTTCCCTCCACCCAAAACAAACAACTATACCTTTGTCCATACCTTTGTCCATATACAGAAATTAATGTTCAGAAGAAAACATAGGAGAAAATCTTTGTGTTCTAGAACTAGGCAATGATTTCTGAGATATGATACAAAAAGTAAAATCCATTAAAAAAAACAATTGATTAATTGGACTTGCTCAAAATTAAGAATCCTACTATTTGAAAAAAAAGCTGTTAAGAAAATAAAAGGATAAACCACAGTCTGGGAAAAATATGTGTAAATCATTTACTGATGAAGGCTCCTCAAAATCCAGTTAAAAACTGGGCATGGCGGTGCATGCCTGTAATCCTAGTACTTGGGAGGCTGAGATAAGAGGATCACAGGTTCAAGGCCAGGCTCAGCAACTTAGCAAGGCCCTGTTTCAAAATAAAAATTAAAAGGGCTGGGGGGTATAACTTAGAGGTAGAATGCCACCACAAAAAAAAAAGAAGAAGAAGAAGAGGAAAAAAGAAAACAGAAAAGAAAGAAAAGAGAAAAAGAAATCAAACAGCTCAGTAAGAAATGGAGGAAGTGCCGGGCGTAGTGGTGCACAATCCCAGTATTTTGGGAGGCGGAGACCAGAGGCTCGCGGCCAGCCTCAGCTCTCTCTCTCTCATTCTCTCTCTGTGTCTCCCTGTCTCTCTCTCTCTCTCTCTCTCCTTCTGTCTCTCTGTCTCTCTGTCTCTCTCTCTCTCTCTCTCTACTTAGTGAGGCCCTCCGCAACTCCCTGAGACCCGGTTTCAAAATAAAGTATAAAAAAAAGGGCCGGGGGTGTAGCGTGGAGGTAGAACACCCCTGGGTTCAATCCCCGGTACCTCAAAAAAAAAAAAAAAAAAGAAATGGAGGAAGTACTTGAACAGATAATTTAGCAAAGATGGAGACAATGATCCAACAGGCAAAGATGCTTCATAGCATTAGCCACGGAGGAAATGCAGATTAAAGGCATGATTGAAATAGCATGATCTACCTCTTAGAATGTCTGCAACTAGAAATACTGAGCAAACAAGATGTTGGTGACAATCTGTAGCGACCAGAACTCTTGTAACTCCTGGTGGGAATATAAAATGGCACCACCGTGTTGAAAAATAGCTGGGCGGTTTCTTGAAGAGTAAAACATACGGCCATACACAACACAATCATTTTCCTCTTAAATCTTTACTCAAGAGAAACGAAAGCAGATGCCCACAGAGAGATTTGTCCATCAATGTTCATAGCAGCTTTACTTGTAATAGTCAAACACTGGAACGGACCCAGACACCCATCGCTGGATTAATGTATCAACAAAATGTGGTATAGCCATACAACGAAGGTGTTTACTACACAATGAGGGTATTGACTACACCCCCTGGGCATTTACTACTCAGCAATAAAAACGAATGAATTATTTGAAGCATGCAACAACCTGTTTGAATCTCAAAATAATTTTGCTGAGTAAAAAAGCCAGGCGTTGGTTTGGGCTGGGAGAAGCAGGGTAAGGGACTCACTGCCTCCCAGTGAGAGCACTCCATGTGTGTGTAGTAGGGGGGTCCCCATGGGAGACGCCCAGACAGGAAGAATGTTCCATGTGGCAGCGTGGGACCTGGGACCCAGGATCCTGGACCCAGGTGTGAGTGTGAGGGGTGAGGGTGGAGTCTCCCCAGCCAGGCAGGGTGCTCCTTCTGCCCTGCAGCCTTGCCTCCTGAGAGGAACAGGGTCTCTCCTAAAACCCCGATAGGGGAAGCGAAGACTTTCCTTCCACAAGGTGCAAATCCTGCAGCCGAGCTCTGCCAAGCGCTCTTACCACCGTATCATGCCTGGAATCCTAGCTTGGCCATGATCCCCACCCACCGGGCAAAGCTGAGAGTCTGGTGCTGCAGGGAGATGGACAGTCACAGTTCCAGGGGCACTGGGCACCCACTGTCTGTCATTCCCTGTACACTGAGGCCACCCACTGCCCGGGCTGCACAAAGGAACAGTGCTGTGACCATTGTGGCAACCACAGATTCCCCCGGGGCCCCTGCTGGGACAAGTGGAAACCTCCCCGAGGCAGGGCTGGGAGACCTCGAGCCTCCAGCCCTTCAGATTCCTCCCACTCAGCCCCGATTCTCAGGACCACCTGGCCCTGGCACCGCAGCCACCTGGGAAACTCCCAATGTCCTGTCTCACTTTGCTTGGAAGTTTACACCCAAGGGACAGGGTTTGACCCTTTCCAGCATTGGAACACAATTAAAGCCACCACAACCCAGGAATAGAAATGGAGTGGCCCATTTCCCATGCTCAGTGAACAGCTGTTTACATTTTGAAATACAAGTTTGAACATTTAGCAAAACCTTTGGAGAAATAGCTGCCACCACGCCCGGCTTTTTCTTTTTTTTTTTTTTTTTTTTTTTGCGGTACTGGGGATTGAACCCAGGGGCGTTCTACCTCTGCGCTACACCCCCGGCCCTATTTTTTATACTTTATTTTGAAACTGGGTCTCACGAAGTTGTGGAGGGCCTCACTCACTAAGTAGAGAGAGAGAGAGAGAGAGAGAGAGAGAGAGAGCGAGCTGAGGCTGGCCGCCAACCCGAATCCTCCAGTCTCCGCCTCCCAAAGTACTGGGATTACAAGCGTGCGCCACCACGCCCGGCTAGCTGCCTTCTTAAGAGGCAAAAAAACAACCAATTCCAATGTAATCTTGGTAGGACTATACCTTCCTTCTAGTGTTAAGCTTTTTCTCCTACAAACTAGACAAAATGGAGATATTTTGTGTGCCCACTGCCGCACTACTCTTAGGGAACCTCTATTTTGAAATTCCAAGGAATTGAAAATCACTTCAGTAGCTCCTAGATGCAAGCCAAAGAGAAATTTCAGTTTTGAGCTACCTCATATAAGTGATGTTTAAGGGCGCCGGTGAGATCAGCTTTGAAGGAATAACTTCTTAACACTAAAACCCCAAAGATACACTGTATTATTGCACTTACATACAATTCTTGAAAATGCAAACTAATTTACAGAGACAAAAAGTAGATCATTTGTTTCTTTTATATTTATTATTTATTTTTAGTACTGGGGATTGAACCCAGAGGCAGTCTACCTCCGAGATACATCCCCAGCCCTTTTTGTTTTTTAATTTTGAAACAGGGTCTCTTTAAGTTGCTGAGGACCTCGCTAAGTTGCTGAGGCTGGCCTCGAACCTGCAATCCTCCTGTTTCAGCCTCCCAAGTACTGGGACTGTAGATATGCACCACCACGCCTGGCTAGATCAGTTGTTGCTTGGGAACTGGTGGGCAGGAAAGGTCTGAGTGGAGACATAGGCAGGGGCATTAGAAACATTTTTGAGCTGATCTGTCAATCATACATTGAAAAAACAGTAAAATGGAAGTTTACAAGTACGTTGAACGAGGCGGATGTCTTTTTCAACTTGCTCACCTAGATTAATGGGGATGTGTTAGAGGACAAATTATTGGGGTACAGTGATTTCTTTGGAGGCAAATAGAGACCTGGTGGTGGTGAGAAATTTGAGAATAACCACATATTGAGTACCCGCTATGTGTTAGGCCCCATGTTAAGTGCTGTAAATGAGTGGCCCCTCCTCTCATGAAACCCTTGGAGGTCAGCATGTCGCATGATCTCCAGTCTACACAAGAGGAAACAACCTCAGAGACTGAACGACTTGTTCTAGGGCCGCTACCCTCTGACCCCAGAGCCAGTGCCTAGGCCAGAGAGCTCGCCAGCTGTGCTCTGCTGAGACCTGGGGACTCTGCCCCAAATCTCTGGGTTGGGGTAGTGCAACCTGCTTGGGGAACGTGAGTATTCTCACTGGGTCTGGAGTCAACGGTGCTACCCAAGGACTCAAGGACGCTGGATTCTTAGGTGACCAGCCCCCGCCCTTACCTGGGACTCGGGGTTCTTGGAGGGCAGACTTTCATGTTAAAGCCACGACGGGCCGATTGCCCTAACTGGCTCAGCAGAGGCCTGGCACCTGGGACTCGAGTTTGCTGGCACCTGCTCAGAAACAGAAAGCTTTCTTGGACATTTGAACCAGACCTCTGAGATGATGTCACAATAAAGAACAGAGAGGCAGTGTCTTTGTGTTGCTGTTTTATTTCTGAGCTATCTAAACGTCAGGATCACTAGGAGCGAGGGTTCCAGTCTTTTGAGTCTTACATGTCCAGTTGGGGGCCTCCCCAGGGTGGGGAGCTATGATCTCCGGCTGGATGGAATGGATGGTCAGCGTGCAAACTACTTTTCTAAACAGGGGTCTAGCCTGCCCCGCGGTGCTCCCCCATGGCACGGTGACAGCGACGGTCTACTTGCTTGGTTTCTTCTGCCCCCAGAAGCCTGGCTTGGGCTCATTCGTCGAGCTCTGGGACGGCGGCAGGGTCTGAGAGCCCTTCTCGTGGGTTGGAGGCAGTGTGGGCTCAGACTCCTTACTGAAGGCTGTGCACTCGGGTTTCGACTCCAAATTGCAGCACTTGGCTTGAATGCAGCAGCAGGGCTTCTGGGGGCAGCAGCAGGGCTTCTGGGGGCAGCACGGGGGCTTCTGCGGGCAGCACGGGGGTTTCTGTGGGCAGCAAGGGGGTTTTTGTGGGCAGCATGGTGGCTTGGGAGGGCAGCACGGGGA
>PVJS01043354.1:6374-17204 GCA_004027185.1 Glis glis | reverse complement strand
AAAAAAAAAAAAAAAAGAAAGAAAGAAAAAAGAAAGAAAAAAGAAAAGAAAAACATAGGGAAGAAGGAAGAAGAGATGAACAGGCAGGATCCTGTAGAACCAGGTCAAAGCTACTAGGCTGGGGCTCCCCTGCACAGCCCCCCACGCAGACCTTAGCTCTCAGTCTTTTCTGGAGCAACAACAGTTCTCCAGACCACTGCCTACAGAGGGCGTGACTCCCCCTCTGGCCCTCCAGGAGCCTAGGTGTTCATTTCTCCAAAGTCCGGTCGCTGACCCTTGATTCATGGGAGCCGGAACTAGTGAAGGTAAGTTGGGGGTATTTGTGAAGACTGTGGGTGAGGAGACAGGACTAGACAGCCCTGAGGGCCCAGACACTCACCCCACACCCTACCTGTTTCTCTCTGCCTCCGCCTGGGCCTCCTGAAGCTAATGTGCGAGCTGGGAAATGTTGTCATCAACCAGATCTATGAGGCCCGCGTGGAGGGCATGGCAGTGAAGAAGCCCGGGCCCAGCTGCTCCCGGTGAGGCTGCGTAGAGGTGCCTCGGTGAGGGGTGGGGAGCAGGAGGAAAGACCTGGGATGGGAGAGGGAACACTGCCCCCTTCCTGCTGCTCTCCCCCAGGCAGGAGAAGGAGGCCTGGATTCATGCAAAATATGTGGAGAAGAAGTTCTTGACCAAGCTTCCTGAGATTCGAGGGCGAAGAGGTGGCAAGGGACCCCCGAGGGGCCATCCTCCTGTACCCCCAAAGCCTTCCATCAGGCCCGGGCAGGGGAGCTTCAGATCCAAGCCAGGTATAGGGTTGGTTGGACGTTCATTAAGCACCTTCTGTGTGCTCAGCACTGTGCCCAGCCCTGCAGGGAGGCAGAGGACGAGGCCCAGGCCTTCCCCTTGAGATTGCTGGAGGGACCGCACTACAGTTTCGGGGGGTCACAGTGGGGTGTGCGGCAGGGAGGGCTCCGTAAGGGTATCTACAGCATGAGAAAAGGCAGGAATGGGAATGAGCTTGGGCTCTGGAGGCCTGGGAAGGAAGGTGTGAGGTTGGCTGGAGCAGAGGGCGGTGAGAACGAGCCTGAGCGAGCGAGGCTCACCTGTGGCATCCAGCCAGTCAGGGAGGTTGGACAGGATGAGGTGAATGATGCCATCTCCCACACCCCAGGGGTCCCACGTACACATATCCTCACTTTTTCACGTACTCACACCCGTGTCACTGCATCTCATCACAGTCCTGAGTCACCAAGGCCTCCCCACAATTTGGAAGTGACCTATCCCATCATGGCATCAGGAGACTGTGCTGAGACTTTTCTTCCCAGCCTCTGCACTGGTTCCCCCTAACAGCACTAAATCCCTCTGACAGCGGCCTCCTCTGAGGACCTGGGAAGCCTGCACCCTGGGGCCCTGCTATTTCGAGCCGCTGGACATCCTCCATCCCTCCCCACCATGGCAGATGCCCTTGCCCACGGGGCTGATGTCAATTGGGTCAACGGCAGTCAGAAGAATGCCACGCCGCTGATCCAGGCCACAGCTGCTGTAAGAACCATGCTGACCTCCCCAGCCCACCCTAAGGCTCCTCCTTTCCTTTTTTTTTTTTTTTTGTGGTACCAGGGATTGAACCCAGGGGCATTCTACCTCCGAGTTACACCCCCGGCCCTATTTTTTATACTTTATTTTGAAACCGGGTCTCACGAAGATGCGGAGGGCCTCACTAAGTAGCTGAGGCTGGCCGCGAACCCGGATCCTCCGGTCTCAGCCTCCCAAGTACTGGGATTACAAGCATGCGCCACCACGCCCAGCTCAGGCTCCTCCTTTCTGACTCCTACTCCTGATCCAGGTTTTACCTCCCCCAACACTGCTCCCTGGGGACCCCAACCCAGAGGGAGAGATAAGTAACATAGACTGGTTGCTAACAGTGTGATTTGGAGTCAGAGAACCTGAGTTCGAATCCAGACTCTTAACACATAACAGGAGACTTTGAACAAGTTACTAATCTTTCTGTGCCTTGGTCTCATCTACAAAATAGGGATTTGGTACTATGGATTTAATATATGAACACATGTGAAGAGCTAGAGCCAAGCCTGAAACATCTTGAAATCCACCTCTAAAGATGCCACCCTCAAGCCGGGCATGGTGGCACATGCCTGTGATCCCAGTACTTGGGAGGCTGAGATAGGAGGATCGCAGGTTACAGGCCAGCCTCAGCAAGTAGTGAGACTCTCATAAACCTAGTGAGACGAGACCCTGTTTCAAAAAAGGGGAAAAAAATAGGGCTTGGGGTGTTGGAGTGTAGCTTGGAGGTAGAATGCCCCTGGTTCAATCCCTAGTACCAAAAAAAAAAAAAAATCCACCCTCAATCCCCCTTCTTGACTTCTGGATGCAGAATTCTCTCCTGGCATGCGAGTTTCTCCTCCAGAATGGGGCGAATGTGAACCAACCGGACAGTGCCGGCAGGGGCCCGCTTCACCATGCAACCATTCTTGGCCACACCGGGTAGGGGCAGAGGGAAATGATGGCCGTGGCGAGGAAGGCTCTGTACCCGGTGAAGGCTGGGAGGGGGCGGGGCGCTGAACCTGGCTGTCCTCCCCAGACTTGCATGTCTGTTCCTGAAACGAGGGGCCGATCTGGGGGCTCGGGACTCTGAAGGCAGGGACCCTCTGACCATTGCCATGGAAACAGCCAACGCTGACATCGTGACACTGTGAGAATGCCAGAGAATGGGGCTAGCGCTGGGATTATCCATTCTAGGCGGGGCTAACGCCCAGGCTGGAACCGGCCTGGTAGGGCCAGGGGAGGGGCTGGGCCAGCTCCTGGGCGGGGCAACAGAAAGGATGCTTGGGCTAGGGCGTGGAGTAAGGAAAGCCAGCAGGGAGGGTTTACCGGATGGGAGTGGTCCTGAGAGCCATCCTTCAGGCACTGACATTGCTGACAGACGTTTTTTAAGCACTGGGCACTGGGGAGAAAGATGAATGAAATACTATCCAGCTGCAAGGATGGGGAGTTGGGGAAGGGAAGTGAGGAGCATGTCATTCCCTAATTCCCTCTCCTTCAGGCTACGATTGGCAAAGATGAGGGAGGCTGAAGTGGCCCAGGGCCAGGCAGGTAAAGTATCCACTGTCCCCACCCCCACCCCGGCCCAGATATCAGAATATCTGGGCTTCTGGGCCTTGGTGACTGGTCTCAGTTAATGTTCAACTGATTTAAATAAAAAATATATACAGGGAGCATCCGATGTGCCGGGTGCTCTGAAGAGAAGAGCAAAGAATAGGTGCAGATTCTGCGGTGGGCGGCATTTCTGTAATCCCAGTACTTGGGAGCCTGAGCCAGGACGATCACAGGTTCGAGGCCGGCCTCAGCAATTTCGTGAGACCTGTTTCAAAATAAAAAATAAAAGGGCTGGGGGTGTAGTTAGGAGGTAGGCTGCCCCTGAGTTCAATCCCCAGTACCAAAAAAGAAAAGAAAGAAAAAATAGGCGCGGGCTCTGTTCTCAGGGAGGTCCATCCACCCACGCTCCAAGCACTCGCCCCTGCCAGGCCCGCCCGAGCTGCCCTGCCACGCTCTTCCGCGCTGGGGCCCAGCTGTCCGACCTCCCAGCCTTTCCTCCCTCCCCCTCAGGAGATGAGACGTATCTCGACATCTTCCGAGACTTCTCCCTCATGGCGTCGGACGACCCGGAGAAGCTGAGCCGGCGTAGTCATGACCTCCATACGCTTTGATCCCAGGCCTTGGTCTCGACCCCTCCCCTCCCAACCTCCGGCTCTTTTCCATTAAAGTCTCTGTGCTTTCTGAACTCTTCCCTTCGTGGTTCATTTATTAGGCGCCACCTTAGGGCTTGGCAGGGTGCTTGGCGCTGTGGCCCTCAGGGTGCAGGGAGCAGTTGAGAGTTTGGGAGCTGGAGTCACGTAAGAGGCGACTCCCGGGGGAGTGCAGTGGCAGCTTGGGCCCCAGCCCTGGCGCTGGGGGCAGGGCTCTCGGGATTAGGCAACGTGGCCAGACCCGTCCTGCCCGAGGGAGGCCGCCCGCACAGGGTGGGGACCGGCCTTCCCTTAGGGCGGCTGGCACTGCGCCGGGATGCAGAGAGCTCGCTCCGGCCACCCGGGCCGGAAGGCATCCCTGGAATGCGTTGGCTCAGCACTCGCCCCCTCGGGAATTCCCCACGGTAACCACTGGGAGGGAACTGGGTCCTCTAGGTAGGACCGCCAGGCCTCAGTTTCCTGAGTGGCGCGATCGTAGGCTCTTGGCCCCTGCTAGGTTGCAGACGTGAGGTCCGGCACACCTGGAGTACGGCGGGGCCCGTCGCGGCCACATCCGGGGAGACGTGCATGAGTCACCCCACCCCCGCTCGCACCCGCCAGTCCGGCCCGTCCGCCCCGTCTCTCCAGTCGGCGACTTTCGGCTCCCACCTCCACCCGAGCCCGCGAGCCCCGAGAGGGCGGGGGGCGGGGCGCCGAGGGGCGGGGCTGTCTCTTAAAGGGCCCCTGGCCGCTGCCCTTAGGCCACTTCCTGGGGGCGGAGAGAACCTCAGTCGCTGCGGCGGCGACACCCGGGGAAGGCGGCTGCGCCCGAGTCCCGAGAATCCCGGCTGCTTCCATCAGAGCCTTCAGACACTCCCAGCTCAGACTGAGCGCGCATCGTTGCCCCCCGGCCGACACGGCGGCTCGCCATCCGTTCCAGTCAGCTCCACGTCTATCTCCTGCGGCCAGTGCCCGGAGCTTGGCCGGGCCTCTGACTGGCCCCCGGAGCCCTGTGTGGACTCGCCTACCGCGACAGCGATCTGCCCAGAGACTCGGAAGCAGGGCCCTTCACAGCCCGGTGCTCGCCACCGTCACCTGCTGGTCGGATTCCGGAAACCTGCTGTCTGAAGACCACAGAAGGGAATCTCTGACCATCCAGAATCGGATACGTCTGCACCAAAAGCTCCCTTCCTCTCTCTGGCTGCCTTCTGCTCTCTTCAACTGTTCTCTCAACTTTTCTGGGGTTTCCGTACCCTGAAACCCCACTGCCACCGCCAAGGTAGCTGGGGTGAGCTACAAACCTTGCTGGCTTGTGCTCCAACCTGTGTCTCCATCCCAGTCAGTCTGAACGCTATCACCCAATTCTGCATATACCCAGGAAGTTCTGCCATTCCTTCTCCTTCCCTGTCTCCTTACTCCCCAAAATTTCCCCTCCTCCTGTGCCCTCTACGCCCCCTTCTTTTGGGGGCCCCGTGACCCTGAATGTGGGGGGCACGCTATATTCCACCACTTTGGAGACCCTGACCCGCTTCCCAGATTCAATGCTGGGGGCCATGTTTAGGGCTGGCACCCCCATGCCCGCCAGCCTCAACCCCCAAGGAGGAGGCCACTACTTCATCGACCGGGACGGCAAGGCCTTCCGGCACATCCTCAATTTCCTTCGGCTGGGCCGACTGGACCTGCCCCGCGGGTATGGAGAGACAGCACT
The DNA here is from genome assembly GCA_004027185.1 of Glis glis. Taxonomy (NCBI): domain Eukaryota; kingdom Metazoa; phylum Chordata; class Mammalia; order Rodentia; family Gliridae; genus Glis; species Glis glis. The sequence goes on along the minus strand of PVJS01043354.1, from coordinate 11,771 downwards.
TCTCAGGGCAGAGGCTGACTTCTACCAGATCCGGCCCCTCCTGGATGCCCTACGGGAATTGGAGGCCTCTCGGGGGACCCCCGCACCTACAGCTGCCCTACTGCACGCGGATGTAGACGTCAGCCCCCGCCTGGTGCACTTCTCCGCTCGCAGGGGACCACACCACTACGAACTGAGCTCTGTCCAGGTGGACACCTTCCGAGCCAACCTTTTCTGCACCGACCCTGAGTGTCTGGGTGCCATGCGGGCCCGATTTGGTGTGGCCAATGGGGACAGGGCAGAGGGGGGCCCACATTTTCGTCTGGAGTGGGCTCCCCGCCCCGCAGAACTCCCTGAGGCTGAGTATGGCAGACTGGGGCTGCAGCCGCTATGGACTGGGGGGCCGGGAGAGCGGCGGGAGGTGGTGGGCACCCCAAGCTTCCTGGAAGAGGTGCTGCGGGTGGCTCTGGAGCACGGCTTCCGCCTGGACTCGGTCTTCCCGGACCCTGAAGACCTGCTTAACTCCCGATCTCTGCGCTTCGTCCGTCACTGAGGACGCTGCCCGCTGTTTGTGGGGAGGAGAGGGAATGGGGAGGTTAAGCTAAGGCTCCCTGAAGCCTCTCTAGCTCTGATGTGGGAGCTATGAGAGTCAGGGTCCCAATACACCTGACTGGAGCCCAGATGTGAGCTGGAATTCCCAAACCTGAGTCCACCGAGGGCTCACGCATCATCAAGAGGGTACACTTATTCTGGGAGGGGCAGCGAAGGTTCCCCCGATAGTTCTTGCTTGAGACTGGGGGACTCCTATGTCTCCTTGGTTGAAATTCAGTATTCAGAGGTCTGGAAAAGTGGGGAACACCTCTTTGCCCAGCCAGGTTAAACCTAATAGAACCATGGAAGGACAGCAAGGTCTGGGGGGAAGGGGATACTTTAGATTGCTCTAAAGTGGTCTTCTGGACCATGGCTTCCCTCCTGGAGCTGACTGGCCTGGCGTGACCAATGAGAAGTCAGAACACTCTGGAACATAGAAAGGGGGGTTCTTTGCTGTGTCCCAAGCTACCTGCTGAGGAGACAGAAAGGCCACAACCTATCCTGGGTTGACATAGGGGAGCTAGGAGAATCCCCATTAGCAAGGGGGCTGGAGCACCCCTCTGGAATTCCAAGCTTTTTAAAGGATCCCGTATTGCAGATGGGGCTAGCCATGGGGAGGAGTGTGGTATCTTTTTGTGTCCTGACCTTACTTCCTTCATGTGTACGTGCACATTAGCCAGTGTGTCTGACTGATGTGTGGATCCCTGACATCCTGGTTCCCATCTGTGTTGCTGACTACAGTGTCTATGTGATGGTCCTTCTGTGGTCTCTGCATGTCCAGGCCTGTTTGGGGTTGCCCAGCAACTGTTCTGGCACAGCTTTATCTATGGTATGTATGTGAGTAGCTCGAGACTTAGTTAATCACAGGGTGTGTGTGTGTGTGCATGTGTGTTTATGTGCCTGCATAACCACATAAGCAGGAGGGGCCTGTTTGCATTTGAGTCACTAGGATCTTCCTTTGAGAGGTAAAAGAAGTCACTGGGCTTAGCTGGGCCTCTGGAACCTGTAGGGAACTCTTGGTTACTGAGGCAACCATGGGCCTGTTGCTAGGAGATAGCTGGGGAAGGCCCAAGGCTGCCCTGGGCAGAGAGTAGAGATGAAGAGTTTGGGAGAGTGGGGGAGGATATGGGAAAGGATGGGATTTCTGGGTCCCCGAGTGGATGGGATACACATGCACAGTTTCCTCAGTAGAGGAGTCATTATTTATCACTGATTACTTACGAGAAGAAAAATAAAATTGCTTTTGGAATCACAGACTTGTAAAGGTCACTGTCTCCCTTGCAACTGAAGTCCTGCTCTCTCTGCCCATCGCCTACTAGAGATGTCTTCCTTGGACCCCAGCTTACCCCAGCCAAGGATGAATCACTGGCATTGTTCTGGAACACTCTAGAACTACTGACTATTCTAGAACACTCTAGAACCTCCCAGGCAAAGGGCTGGAACCAGGATCACAGAGCATCCCAAGGCCTTCCTAGCCTAGGTGGGGCTGGCTCCTACCCCAAGGCCCAGAAAACCTCATGTGGATGCTGACACTAGGTGGGATTTTCCTGGCAGCTGCTCAGGCCTGTATCTTTTGTCGCCTCCCAGACCATGACTTGCCAGGCCGCCTGGCTCTGCTCAGCAGCCAGATGGAGGCCCGCTGGGAGGAATGGGCCTCCCCAGATTTCTCAGCCTTTGCCTTAGGTAAGACCAGACATCCAGGCACAGGACAAGCAACAGTTCCCTTGCCCTGAGGGAGGAGGCATGTGACTTCCCAGCTGGGCCATTGCCCCAGTCCTCAGCCTTCTCTGGACACACACTGGCCTCTCCCTCTGGGAAAACTCCAGATCCCATGAAAGTAGGAGTGACCCAGAACCTCCTTCTGGGCTGGCTGGTGAGGGAATCGCGGGTCCTTGCCCATCTCTACAGATGAGGTGACCATGAACAAAGTCACAGAGAAGACTCACAGAGTCCTGAGGGTCATGGGTGAGGTCAAAGGGAAAGGGAAACCTAGGGGCTTGGGAGGACACGAAGGAGGGGAACAGAGGGGAGGCCGGGGAGGGGGGAGGGCTTATCAGGGCGGGGGCTACGTGCAGGGAGTATGTGAGCTGGCACTGATGAGACCTGGACATGTAGCTGCTCTCTGCCTCCCCAGAGATCAAAGGGTCCATCTCCTCTCTCCCTTCATATTGGCAATGGCTTCAACAGACCAAGATCCCCCAGTACACAAGGGAAGGTACCTGTGGGGAAGGGTGCGCATCAGAGATCTGGGGCAAAGGAGTATGTGGCCGAGCGCCTCATCCACCCCCGCCCCCTTCTTGTCTTTCATTTCAGCTCTCTGTGCCCCTGCCTGCCGTGAGTAGAAAAGGAAAAGGGTAGCAAGGACCTGGGGCCTCCAGCGCGGCGGAAACAGCGGGGCAGCTGGGGAGGAACGTGGGTAGTTGGAAGGGTGGAGGCCTGGGCTTCCCCCGCCAGTGCTGCTCCTGCTGTCTCCTGCAGGGGGCAGCACCATCCTATACAACTGCTCTACCTGCGAGGCCACCGAGGCGTCCTGCTGGCCCCGAAAGCGCTGCCTCCCAGGTCCTTACTCCCAGCTCCGCCCCACACCGCTCCGCCCCACACCACCCAGATCCCGGAGCCCTTAAGCTCCCCCAGCGTCAGTGGGCGTGGTCCCCAGGATCATCCACGGTCTTCTGGGTTCCCTACAGGAAGCCTCGATCTGTGGGAAGCCAGGGTTCTGCTCTGCTCCGTTTCCGGAGCTGTCCTGCTTCTGGGTGCTCTGAGCCTCCTGGTGGAGTGAGTCGCGGGATAAGGGCAGGAAGCCACCTCTCCCACCCAGAAGCTTCCTCCACCATCCTCCCTTCTTCCTCCCAGCCACCTTCCCCGACTCTCTGGTCTCCCATCCTCTGTCTTCCTTCAGGTCCCGACACCTCCAAGCAAAAGGTGACTTGTGAAGATGCTGACAACCTCCCCACCTCCAGCACTAAGGAGTGTGTACCCACAGTTTCCACATCCCTGAGGGGGAACCAGCCACCCCACAGTCCCGTCTCCGAAGTTTCAGTGTTCCAGACATCCCCATGATCAATCCCAACCTCAGATGGCCTCCAGGAACCCAGGCACATACAGTTGGAAAGTTCCTCCCCTCCAGCCCTCCACCAATCAGAAAGGGCTGTGGACCATGCCAGGAAATTATCTACAGAAGGAAAGAATCCCCTACACACACCACCAGCACTCCCACGCCTCCCTCCATCCATTCCCGGAAAGCCGGGGCTGTCTGCCCCAGAGGCTGCTCTGGGCCCTCTATGACTGATTGGGAATCCGGGAATGAGAGTTCTGAAAAACTCCCTCCCTCTGGGTTGAGACCACATCAGTCAGCCCGCTGGCATGCCGTCCCTCTGGCTGGCACGCGGTCTCTCGGACTGGTACGTGGTCCCTCCATTGAGTTAACTTTGCACTGAGCAGTCCTTGCCTCCTGCGAAGGCCTCCCTCTTGCTGGGCCCAACTAAACCTGCTGTTCATGCCCTCCACCCCTGCCTGGTCTCTGTCTGCAATGGGGAGGGCAGGGCAGGGAGGGGGGAAATGGAGCCACTGGGTATAACACGGGCATTAGGGATGGAGAGAGGACCTCCTACCCTTTCCATGAGAGGACCACTTTTTTTTTATAAACATGTTATAATCCAAGTCATTTTACACACGAGACCCAGAGATCATACAATATTATCATACAACTTGCCCAAGATCATATATCAACTCATTCATTTGACAGATACTGACAGATACGGCAGGCAGTGTCACTGACCAAGATGGGATGGGAGGCCCTATTTCCTGACTGCCTGGGCAGCACAGCTCTCCTCCAGACTGCAGGAGCTGTCTTGCACCCTCCCATGCTGTCCCCTTTCCAAGCTCAAAATTTTGGAGTTGTCCTTGTTTTCACACCCAACATTTAGTAGAGCAAAAGTTCTGCCCATTCCTGTGCGTGTGTGTGTATGTGTGTGTGTATGTATATGTGTGTGTGTGTTACTGAAGATTGAACCCAGAGGTGTTCTATCTCTGAGCTACACTTCCAGTCCAATTTTATTTTTTATGTTGAAACAGGGTCTTGCTAAATTGCTGAGGGTCTCACTAAGTTGCTGATAGGCTGGTCTTGTACCTGCGATCCTCCTGCTCAGCCTCCCAGTACTGGGATTGCAGGTGTGCACCACCACGCCCAACTGGTTCTACCTTGTGTGTGTGTAGTACTAGGGATTAAACTCAGGGGCATTATACCTCTGAGCTACACCCCAGCCCTATTTTACTTTGAAACGGGGTCTCATTAAGTTGCTCAGGCTGGTCTCAAACCTGCAATTCTCCTGTCTCAGCCTCCTAAGCACTGGGATTACAAGCATGTGCCACCATGCCCAGCTTTGGCTCTTCCTATTCTTGATGGACCTCTGTCCTATCTCCTCCTGCCCATGGTCCCCAGCCCACTTAAACCCTCTCACAGTGGACCCCAATTTTCCAGATGCATCATCTGACTCTGTGTGCTCCCCTCAAATCCATATCACCTTCAGTGGCTACACTGGTCCTCCCAACACTCCACACTGCTCACAACCTCCTGTCTAGCATCACGCGATGGTTAAAGAACTTGGGTTCTGGAGTTGGGCTGCATGACAGCAAATCCTGACTCTGACTTTTACTGGGCCTTGAGCAAGTTATTTAACTTCTCTGTGCTTATTTCCTTTTTTTTTTTTTTTCCTACATTGCTGGGAATCAAAACCCAGGGCCTTGATAGGGAAGTACTCTACCATTGAGCAACACCCTCAATCTTAGTATCAGGTTTTTTTTTTTTTTTTTTTTTTTTTTTTGGGG
>PVJS01043353.1:0-17104 GCA_004027185.1 Glis glis | reverse complement strand
CAGGGGCGTTCTACCTCCACGCTACGCCCCCAGCCCTATTTTTTTATGCTTTATTTTGAAACCGGGTGTCACGAAGTTGCGGAGGGCCTCACTAGGTAGAGAGAGAGAGAGAGAGAGAGAGAGAGAGCTGAGGCTGGCCGCGAACCCAGATCCTCCGGTCTCCGCCTCCCAAAGTACTGGGATTACAAGCATGCCACCACCACGCCTGGCATTCTTTTCTTCTTCTTCTTTTTTTTTTTGCTTTGAAACAGGGCTTCTTTAGGTTGCTGAGAGTCCTGCTATGTTGCTGACTGACGCTGGCCTCTAACTCTTAATCCTCCTGTCTCAGCCTCCCAAGTGCTGGATTACAGGTGTGCACCACCATGCCTGGCTTCCCCAGTATGGTTCTTATTGCTGAGTTAAAAGTTTAAAATGAAATCAACAGATATAATGTAATGATAATGAGCTGGAAGTGAGACAACACAGACGGCAGCCTCTTTGAGTATGAAGGTCAAGATCTGTTTCAGAGTCACCCAGGTGTGGCCGTGGATTTATCCTGGTGTATAACTGGACAAGAGGAAACAATCCTCACTTGCCATTGATTATTAATATCCTGTCACTAGAGGGGATCCAAGGACATCCTAGGAAATGGAAACCCCAATTTGGAACCATCCAGATCCTTGACACTCATTGTAGAAAGAATTTTACGACAGATCAGCAGGCAGGGTACAGGTGTAAGTTTATCTAAGGTCAGCAAAGGAATTCACACTCAGAGGGACTGTGGGTCACCCTCACTTCTCACAGAAAACAAGTGACACACCCAGGTTTGAGCTCTCTGAATACATATATGATTTTTTAATTATGCGTGTATGTGTATGGGGGAGGGGATCCTGTTTTAGTCATTTTTTTCATTTCTGTGATGAAAATACCTGACAAGCACAAATTAGAGTAAGGAAGGTTTGTTTTAGGGATCAGTTTCAGAGGTCATTCTAAGATCAGCTGGCACACAGCAGGACGGCTTAGCAGCAGAGCTTTAGGGCATCAAAGAGGAGAAAAAGGCATACTCTACTCATGGTGATTGTGGTGGGGGAGAGAGAATGAGAGAGAGAGTGTGGCCCGGGAGAGATATAGTCCCTAAGACCACACCCCCAATGATCCCATTCAGAATGCTCTTCTAGTCAGATACATGAACACTTTTTGAGAAAAACTATGAGTATTTTTGGAGATCAATCACCCCACTGATAGATCCTATTAATATTGCCATTATCTATGACCTTCCTACCTTCATGCTACCTTTACTGAACATTCACAAAGTGAATATTCTCCTTAACTAGAGCAGTCAGCCTGTCTCTAATATTTATGTCATCCTCTGCCAGTTGTTTATGTTTTTGAAAAATTATGAGTCGCGTCTTCATTACATTGTCCGGTTTTGCTGGAGATCAGCTATGCTGGGCATCCATTCTTGCTTCGACCACATCTGGTGTCTCAGCTAAGAGCAGTTGTGTCATTTCTGCCTCAAAATCCACCAGAGTACCTTGCTCTTGCTGACACCTTGGGCACGTCTGACCCTGTTGTTGCTCAGTGACGCTGTCTTTCTGTTTGACTTGGACTCCTCCGGCATGCGCTGTTCTGCAGTCTGTCTCAGGCGTGGGGATCCCTTGTCTCTCCCCTGCGCGCTGACCGCTCCTCAGCCCAATGCATCAGGCACCCCGGGGCCGCTCTACTCTGCCCAGCCCTGTCGTCCTTTCTCCTCAGCGCCCCCTGGAGGGCTCGCGGAAGCACAGACTGCTGGGCTCCCACTGTGGAGTTTCTGACTGTGTAGATCACTTGGAGTCATGGAGTTTCATTTCCAATGAGCCTTGGTGAGGCTGCTGCAGAGCCGCTCTAGCCTTTGATATTCACTGTGCGTAATCCAGCGGAAAGGGAACGTACTGCAGTTTATGAGAATGAGAAACTTAAATAGGAAAAAAGGAGGGGAGTAGAGAAAGAGAGAATGAGGAACTTTGGCTACTGGAGAAAAAAATAGTGTGATGCAAAACAACAAAATTACTAAAACCAAAACAAAACAAAAACCCCACCAACTCTCAAAAATAAAATGGAGCAAATGACCAAAGGACAATAAAAAACAATGACAAAAAGAAACACACGCACGCACGCATGCACGCACACACACACGAATAAATCACCAGAATGGATCCACCGTATGATCCAGCGATTCCACCCCTGAGTATCTTTCCCAAAGGATTGAAATCAGAATATTATAGCAATACTTGCGTATTCATGTTTACAGTAGCACAATTCACAATTGCCAAATCATGGCGATTCAACAGATGAATGGATTACAAAATTATGGGATATGCACGCAATGGAATTCTACTCAACAATAAAGAAGAACAAAATTATGTCATTGCAGGAAAATGAATGGACCTGGAGAACATTATGTGAAGTGAGATTAGCCAGTCACAGAAAGTGAAGGGTCTTATGTTTTCTCTCACATATGGAAGCTAGGGAGTGATTGAGATACAAGAGGGACTTCAGATAATGGAGGAGAAACCCTAGTGGAGCAATGGAGGGGTCTAGGGGAGGGTGGTGTTGGGGGTCAATGAGGGAAGCACTGCCACTGAAGGTGTGTGCATATGTGAAATTGCCAATGCCGATCTCAATATCATGTACTGGAAGCAGAGGGAGTGGGAGGGAGCCGGAGGAGCTCACCAGGTACGTGTGCATGTATGTCCCCATCACATTGAACTACATAATGATGTGAGATTACAGTGTTCCAACTAAAGTATTTTTTAAAAAAACACAGAATTAAGTACCATATTAGAAGATTTAAAAATCATGACCAAGATGATAGATGATAGATAGATAGATAGATAGATGATAGGTGATAGATAGATAGATAGATAGATGATAGATAGATAGATGATAGGTGATAGATGATAGATGATAGATACAGATACAGATATAGATTTGGGAGAGGGGTTTACTAGGTAAATTGTCTCACAGAATTGTGGAGAATTCCAACAATAGTCCTTCTGCAAGCTTTAGACCTGAGATTCTGATTGTGAGAATCAGTCCAAGCCCAAAGGTCTCAGAACCATGGGACTGATGGTGTAACTCTCATTCCAAATGCAATGGCCTCAGAACCACAGAAACTGACTGTACCATCCCAGTCCAAGACCAAAGTGATGACAATTTAGGGAGCCTGTGGTTCATGTCCTTGAGACAAAAGTATAAGAACCTGGAGTTCTTTTTTTCTTTCACTTTGTTTTATTTCATTTTTAAATTAACTTTTGGTGTGTTGTCATTGTTATACATAATGGTGGAATTAATTATGACATATTCATACATGTATAAAACATACTTGGTAAATTTCATTCCCCAGGTCTTACACTTTCCCTCTTTTTCTCCCTCTACTATACTGCTCTCCCTTCTGTTCTCATGAGATCTCCTCCCTTCATATTTTCCATTTTTCTCTGTAGCTTCCACATATGAGAGAAAATATATGACCCTTGACTTTCTAATTGAGCTTAACATAATATATGCTCCCAAGTTCCATCCACGTTCCTGTAAATGACATAAATGTATTCTTCTTGGTAGCTGAATAAAACTCCATTGTGTATATATACATTTTCTTTATCCATTCATTTGTCGATGGACACCTGGCCTTACTCCATAACTTGACCTTTGTGAAGTGTGCGGCTATAAACATGGGTATATGCTTCACTATAGTCTGACTTTAGTTCTTTTGAATAAATACCAAGCAGTGGTACAGCTGGGTCACATGGTGGTTCTATTCCTTGTCTTTGAGGAACCTCCATGCTTATGAGAACTGGGAATGCTGATGCCCAAGGGCAAAAGAAGGTTGTTCCAGCTCTTGAAGAGAGAACACATATTCACTTTTTCTCTTTTTGTTCTTTTTGAACCCTAAGTGGATTAGATGCTCCCCACCCACACCGAGGGAAGATTTTCTTAGTCCACTTGTTTAAATGTCAGTATCTTCCAGAAACATTTACAAAGATGTTGCTAGAAATAATGCTGAACAGCTTTCTGTGCATCCCTGGATACAGGCAAGTGGATACCTGAAGTTAAACATCACAGGGATAAGAATAATTTCTAAGAGTCTTCAGGCATGCTGAGGTCACCTGTGAGAACTGGAACACTAGATTAATGCCAATTTGGCTCTTTAAAATGAGGTTCTATTACATTAGCAAACAATAATAATAATAGTAACAATAATAATTTTATAATCTCTTAAAAGTTGATCAAGATTCTGCTTATTTATCACATTTAATTTCCAACACACATGGAATTGTCAAAATATTTTTTGCACTTTTGGAACATTTTCCTTTACCACATTGGTCTCTCTCTCTCTCTGTCTCTCTCTCTGTCTCTCTCTCTCTCTCTCTGTCTCTCTCTCTCTCTGTCTCTCTCTCTCTCTGTCTGTCTCTCTCTCTCTCCCTCCCTTCCTCTCTTCCTCCCTCTTTCCCTCCCTCCCTCAGTTACTGGGGATTGAAGCCAGAGATATTCTACCTCTGAGCTACATTCCTAGTCATTTTTATTTTGAAACAGGGTCTTGCTAAGTTGCTAAGTGTCTCACTAAATTCCTGAGGCTGGCCTTGACCCTGTAATCCTGTCTCAATCTTCCTAGTACTGGGTCAAAGCATGTACCATCACACCAAGCTAGCTTTCTCTTAGAAAGATAATAATGAAACAGAACCACATATCTTTGTTTACATTTTTCGCATGTAGTTACAAAACAAGCAGTTATATATACATGATACCACAAAACTGGGCATGGTGGCACGTGCCTGTAATCCCAGTACTTGGGAAGCTGAGACAGGACGATCACAGGTTCGAAGCCAGCCTCAGCAACTTAGCAGGGCTCTCAACAACTTAGTGAGACCCTGTTTCCAAATAGGAAATAAAAAGTGTTGGGGGGTGTAACTTGGAGGTAGAATGCCCCTGGGTTCAATCCCAGCACCACACACACACACACACACACACACACACACACACACAATGATACCGTTGGTTCTCGAGGAGTTGAGGCAGTTACAGTATGAAGGCTGACCTGCAAGATCAGTCACTGCTAAAGGCCAAGCAGGCTGTGGGGCAACAAAATGATGAAAAGAAATTCCTCTAGGTATATTTTAAATAAAGGTAGCTAATCAACTAGGAAAAACTCGCTAATCAATATACTGACCATGCATTTAAAACAAATAAAACAGTATTTAGCAATCAAGAAAACAGAACTTTTCCTTTAAACTCTGTAAATAAGCAGTGTTCAGATATCAAAAGACATGAATTTTATCCACTAGCAGCACACTCTTTGAAGGGCATTCATATTATTGCTTTTGTTGTCTTAATTTAGGCCCATTTTTTAAAAAGAAAGACAAGAGGGAAAAAAGAACTTTTAGATCATATAACAGGGGAAATGTTTTTGTTACAGATACTGTAGAGATAAATGTTTGCTCTCTCACTTAGATTCCTTGTCTTTATAACAAAATACCACACCTTCTTGAATGATAAACAACACAAATGTATTCCTCACAGTTCATCAGCCAGAAAGACCATGATTGAAGCAGATTTGGTGGCTAGTGAGGGCCAGCTCTTGCTATCTAGATTTAGTACCAGATTTGGTATCTAGTGAGAACCAGCTTCCCAGCTGGTAGAAAGTACCCCTCCTCCTCCTCCTCCTCATTTGTGCTGCTGGGGATTGAACACAGGTGCATTCTACTTCCAAGCTACACCCCCATGCCTATTTTCTTTTTTATTTGGAAACAGGGTCTTGCTAAGTTGCTAAGAGCCTCTCTAAGTAGCTGAGACTGGCTGTGAACCTGCGATCCTCCAGTGTCAGCCTCCCAAGAACTAGGATTACCAGCATTGTGCCACCATGCCCATCTAGAAGGTATCTTTTTGTAGTGTCCTCATGTAGTGGAAGAGATTAGTGATGTCATTGGGGTTTCCTTTATAATGCATTGATCATATTGATAAGGGCTCCACTACCAGGATTTAATCTCCTCCCAGAACTCAATCTCTTATATCAACATGGGGGTTAGTGTTTCAACATGAATTTGGGAAGCTGGATACAAATACTAAGATCATAACACTCACACGCTTCAGGTAGTAAGAAACTAAGTTGAAATTCTGTAGAGGTTGTAAGACTTTTTTTATTTTCCCTTAAATTTCAGTTGGTTCTCAATGGGTAGGAATTGAATTCAAATGATAAATGGGGTCTCATGTGACAACATGGTTTTATGGAGTCTGTCTCTTCCACCATCCATGGGTAGATATCTTTTTATATGCCGTGTCATTGATGTGGGAGACTCAGACTCCTATTAAGAAGCATTGACATTAATTCTTCTTTGAAGATCTTATAGAATTCTGCTGGAAATCCATCTGGTCTTGGGATTTCCTTTGTTGGAAGTTTATTTTTATTACTTCTTCAATCATGTTGCTTGTTTTTGGTCTGTTTGGGTTTTCTATATCATCTTGGTTCAAATTTGGTAGGCCATATGTTTCTAGAAATTTGTGCCTTTCTTCTTTTCTAGACAATAATCTATTTATTTATAATAGTTTCAGTTTTACAGAAAAGTTGTGAAGATATACAAGTAAGTTTCTGTATACATCACATTCAGTCTCCTCCATTAATAACTTACATTAGTGTGGCACATTCATCAATATTAATGAACCAATATTGACATATTTATTATTAACTAAACTCCATACTGTGTTCAGAGATCCTTTTTCACTTGTCTTTTTCTGTCCCAGGACCCCATCTAGGATACCACATTACACTGTAACATGAAATGTTTAACTTTTTTTTGTACTAGAGATTGAAGCCTGGGGCATTCTACCTCTGAGCTATACCCCCAGCCCTATTTAATTTTTATTTTGAAACAGAGCCTCTCTAAGTTGCGGAAGTCCTTGCTAAGTCACTGAGGCTGGCAGCAAATCTGCGATCCTCCTGTCTCAGCCTGCCAAGTATTGGGATTACAGGCATGCACTACCGGCTGGCTTAAATTTTATTACTTAGGTTGTACTAGTATTGTGATGGGATTCTAGTGTCTTTTTGGGGGGTGGGGGTACTGGGGATTGAACTCAGAGGCATTCTACCTCTGAGCTACACCTCAAGTGCTATTTATTTTATACACTTATCTGGTGCATTTTAATTATACATCATATTGTGGTATAGAGTGATAGAAACGTATGTGCACAGAACTCTTGGAGCACTTCCCTTCGGGTCCCACCACCCTTCCTCCCCCTCCCTGCACATGTCCTGGAGATTGGAACTGGTAATTATGTATACATAAGCACCATTATTTCAACTGTTACACTCTTTACATCTCTGCTTCCTCTCCTCCCTTCCCTAAACCCTCTCTCCCATTCCATTGGAGTTTCTGCTCTTCTACCTGTGTTATTTTTATTTCTGAATTTCTCTCTAGCTATCACGTATAAGAGAAAAATACAACTATTTGTTTCTTGGGACTGGCTAATCTTCTTAGAATAATATTTTCGAGTTCCATCTATTTTCCTGCAAATGAAATGACTTTGTTCTTCTGTATGGCTGAGTAAAATTCCATTGTGTGTATATATCACAGTTTTGTTTTGTGATTCATTTATCTGTTGATGGACACCTAGGATTGTTCTGTAATTTGGCTATTTTAAATCATGCTGCTTTGAACGTGGACATGCAAGTATTGATATAATATTCTGATTTCAATTCCTTTGGAAAGAAGCCCAGGAGTGCTATCCCTGGGTCTTATGGTGGTTTCATGCTCAATCTTCTGAAAAACCCCCACACTGTTCTCCATAGTGGCTTTTCTGGTTTGCAGTCCCACCAACAGTGTAAAAGAGTTCCTGTTCCCTCACATCCTTGCTAGCATTTATTATTGTTTGATTTATTCATGATTTCCATTCTAATTGGTGTTAGATGGATCTCATAGTTTTGATTTGCATCACCCTGATTGCTAATGATGTTGAGCATTTTTTCATTTATTGACCATTTGTTTTTGTTCTTTTGAGAAGGGTCTATTCAGTTTCATTGCCCACTTTTTGATTGCATGTTTTAGTGTTAAGTTTTTTAAGCTCTTTGTATATTCTAGATATTAGTCCTCCAATCAGAGGGGTAGGTGGCAAAGCCCATTCTGTAGCTCTATCTTTAGACTCTTGATGGTTTCCTTTAATGCACAAAAGCTTTCTAATTTAATGTCATCCCATCTATTAATTCTTGTTTTAATTTCCTGAACTTTCAGGTCTTACTGCAGAACTTTCTACCAGTATCTGTATGTTGGCTTATTGGTCCTATGCTCTCTTCTAGAAGTTTCAGTTTCTGGTGTAATTACCCAGTCTTTGATACATCTGGAGTTGACCCTCAGTCAGGCTGAGAGGTTGGGGTTTAATTCTGTTCTTCTACATATGGATAGCCAGTTTTCCCAACACCATTTGTTGAAAAGGCTATCTTTTCTCCAGTTCATGCTCTTCGCACCTTTATCAAAGATCAACTGGTTATAAATATGAGGATTTGTTTCAGAGCCCTCTATTCTATTCCATTGGACTATGTGTCTGTTTTTGTGCCAAAACCATGCTCATTTTTAATTACTATAACTTTTTAGTAAAAATTGAATTCAGGTGTTGTGATGCCTCTGGCATTATTCTTATTCTAAGATTGGTTTGGCTATTCTGGATCTTTTGTTTTACCTATAAATTTTATGATTGACTTCTCTAAATCTGTAAAGAAGGACCATGGTATTTTAATAGGGACTGCATTGAATCTGTAGATTTCTTTTGGTAGGATGGTAATTTTGATTATATTTATTCTGTTTATCCAAGACCATAGGAGGTCTTTCCACCTTCTAGATCTTCTCTAATTTTTTTCTTTAGTGTTTTATAAGTTTCATTGTAGAGGTCTTTTACCACCTTGGTTAAATTTATTCCCAAGTGTTTTATCCTTTTTTAATGTTATTGTAAATAGAATTGTTCTCTGGATTTCTTTTTCTAGCCTGTGGATATTTTTCTCTGTCAAATAAGTCTCTTATAAATTAAATAAAGTTGGATCTTATATTTATCTACTTTGTCAGCCTATTGTGTGTGTGTGTGTGTGTGTGTGTGTGTGTGTGTGTGTGTGTGTTAATGAGGATTGTGTCCAGGGCCATTCTACTTCTGAGACTCTAAGAAACCTAGCAGGACTCTCAGAAACCTAGTAAGAACCTGTTTCAAGACAAAAAGAAAAATTTTAAAAAGGATTGGAAGTATAGCTCAAAGTTAAAATGCCCCTGGATTCAATCCCAAAGAAAGAAAAAGAAAAAAGAAAGAACAAAAAAAGAGTAAGCCACATGTATATTTACATTTTCTTTTTTTATGTCTTTATTGGTTTATTGTAGTCTCACATCACAATGAATATCAGTTTGGTGTTAACATACATGCACACAGCTCTTGGTGTCCCTCCACCCCGCCTCCCCCCCCACATGTAATATCAAAGGGATTGAAACTAGAAAACAACAGTAATATATGCATACCCATGTTCATAGCAGCACAATTCACAGTGGCCAAATTATATTTACATTTTCTAGTAGATGGATTAAAAAAGAGCAAAAGCAATCATACAAAGGAGTTTTAATAACATATATAAAACATTCATTTTACTCACAGTGTCATAGTTAAACATGTAATCAATGTAAAAATTGTTACTGTGATATGTGGGCATATTTATTGAAACTCAGGCTTCAAATTCTGAGTATTCTGTAGATTTATAGTGTATCTGAATTCACACTGGTGCCACTTGAAATTCTCAAGGGCCATATGGCTTTTCTTTCTGCACAAAAGCAGTTAAGGACCCTCTTCTGTTGCAGATGGAAGCCTGTGAGTGAGATCAGCCATGGAATTCTCTTTGATAACAGGTAATTCTCATCGATGGAAGCAAAGAAGTAAATTGGGACATAATTTTATTATTCTTCATCAGCAAAAATGGACAGATGGTTGGGTAGCATGATGATAAAACTGCACCAATCCCCTCCAGCCTTGGGATTTTCTCATGTATGTAAAAGGAATAAATTGTTACAAGGTTATTTGCACAATAAAAGAACACAAAGCAAGCAACTAGCAGAAGAATGGTGCGAGTGGCTTTGTGTTCAGGAGATTCCTGAGAAGAGAGGTGGGAGCCACGGATACACTGCGCTCTCCTGCAGTGTTTGTAGAGGAGATTCACCATGTAAAGGCTGGTGCAGATCATGAGGGTCACAAACACCAGATCGTAAATCTGTATGACACTTATGAATGCATCTGGGTCTTTGAGTTGCCTAGTTTGACAATATGGATGAGAATACCCACGCCCAACAACAGTGAAATTGTGATTGGCTCTTACAGTTTCAATGATGTGTCTATAGATCAGCATGTTGATGATCCAGAAGAAAAGGAAGGAGGGAAAAATCCACGCAGTGACCTTAAGTTTAAGCCACGTCCACTTAGAGTTCCTGGGACTGATGGTGATGGCTTGAAATGCACTCAGGAGAGAGGTGTTGCAGATGGAAAGACCACGAATCACTCTGGAAGAGAATAAAAGTGCCTGGCAACCAACATCATCTAAAAAATCTCTTACTCCAATGGATGATGCTACATGTGGTAGTGATGAGAGTATGATACTCAGGATATTGACCAAGGTCAGGTACATGAAAATAGAATTGATGGGCTTCTTCAGATGAGGTTGAATGAAGAAGATGTACATATATAATCCAGAGAATAATGAGTTCCCCATTACACCGATGCAAATCTGTGATATGTGGAAAGTGCCTAAGACTGTGTCAATTGGAACCACCATCGCTTTGTTCTCAGTAGTAGTCTTTGCTGTGATTGGGATGGAACCCAGGCCCTTGTGCTGAACTACACCCTGAGCTTGGAAGTGTTATCTCAATGATGTTTTAGGTAAGCCAGGCCTAGAATGAAAATAATTTGATTATATTATAAAGTTCTTTTAAAAGTGGATCTTATGGAAGAATGTTCTGATTAAAAGTTCAGGGGGTGAAATGGGTGTTTAAATGTCCAACATTCATGAATTTTAAGACTAGATGTTATACTCCCAGAATATGGACTCCAAGGATTCTGGAGAATGATATATCTTAGCAGTAGGTGAAGACAGAAGGTGAAGTTCAATGCTAAATCACTCCATTATAGTATATTGATCAGGAGGATATCTTGTCCTATGTAGAGGACAAATTTGCCTGTTACATGGCATTTTTCTATAGAGTATCAGATTATATTTTCTTTTTAAAAATAATTTTACAAATGCATTGCAATTATACATCATGGTGAGGTTCAATGTGATAGAAACATACATGTATACAGCTCTTGCTATATTTCCTTCCACACTGCACTCTACTCCCTCCTCCTAACTCCCCGTAAATGTTAGTGAAATTGGTAGTAATATATGAATATATTGCATAATATTATTCTGTTTCCTTCCTCAATCCTGTTTTCCCCTCCCTGATTCTCTCCCCCAATCACTCAACTCTTCCACAGGTCCCTCTCCATATTATTTACAGTCCTTTGCCTTCCCTATTTTCAAGAGATGCCTGGGAGGAGAGGTGGGGGCCATGGATTCACTGCACTTTCCTGCGGTGTCTGTAGAGGAGATTCACCATGTAGAGGCTGGTGCAGATCATGAGGGTCACAAACACCAGATCATAAATCTGTATGACACTTATGAATACATCTGGGTTAAGGTCTGTGAATTTCCTAGTTTGACAGTATGGATGACAATATCCATACTGCCATTCAAGCCCAACAACAGTGAAATTGAGATTGGTTCCTACAGTTTCAATGACGTGGCTATAGATCAGCATGTTGATGATCCAGAAGAAAAGGAAGGAGGGAAAAATCCATGCAGAGAGCTTAAGTTTAAGCCACACCCACTTAGAGTTCCTTGCACTGATCGTGATGGCTTGAAATGCACTCAGGAGAGAGGTGGTGCAGATGGAAAGACCACGAATCACTCTGGAAGAGAATAAAAGTGCCTGGCAACCAACATCATCTAAAAAATCTCTTACTCCAATTGATGATGCTACATGTGGTAGCTATGAGAGTATGATACTCAGGATATTGACCAAGGTCAGGTGTATGAAAATAGAATCGATGGGCTTCTTCAGATGAGGTTGAATGAAGAAGATGTACATATATAATCCAGAGAATAATGAGTTCCCCATGACACCGATGCAAATCTGTGATATGTGGAAAGTGCCTAAGACTGTGTCAATTGGAACCACCATCGCTTTGTTCTCAGTAGTAGTCTTTGCTGTGATTGGGATGGAACCCAGGTGCTCGTGCTGAACTACACCCTGAGCTTGGAAGTGTTATCTCAATGTTTTAGGTAAGCCAGGCCTAGAATGAAAGTAATTTGATTATATTATAAAGTTCTTTTAAAAGTGGATCTTATGGAAGAATGTTCTGATTAAAAGTTCAGGGGGTGAAATGGGTGTTTAAATGTCCAACATTCATGAATTTTAAGACTAGATGTTATACTCCCAGAATATGGACTCTAAGGATTCTGGAGAATGATATATCTTAGCAGTAGGTGAAGACAGAAGGTGGAGTTCAATGCTAAATCACTCCATTATAGTATATTGATCAGGAGGATATCTTGTCCTATGTAGAGGACAAATTTGCCTGTTATATGGTGTTTTTCTACAGAGTATCAGATCATATTTTCTTTTTAAAAAGTTTTTAAAAATAATTTTATAAGTGCATTGCAATTATCTATCACAATGAGGTTCAATGTGATAGGAACATACATGTACACAGCTCTTGCTATATTTCCTTCCACATTGCCCCCTATTCCCTCCTCCTAACTCCCCATACATGTTAGTGAAATTGGTAGTAATATCTGAATATATTGCATAATATTATTTTGTGTCCTTCCTCAATCCTGTTTTCCCCTCTCTTACTCTCTCCCCCAGTCACTCAACTCTTCCACAGGTCCCTCTCCATATTCTTTAAAATCCTTTGTCTTCCAGCCGGGTGGGTGGCACATACTTGTCATCCCAGTACTTGGGAGGCTGAGACAGGAGGATCTGGGTTTGTGGCCAGCCTCAGCTACTTAGTGAGGCCCTCCGCAACTCAGTGAGACCCTGTTTCAAAATGAAGAATAAAAAATAGGACTGGGGGTGTAGCTCTGAGGTAAAATGCCCCTGGGTTCAATCCCTGTTGTGGGCCTTGATAGTCATCAGCTTTGAGGTCACCTCAGTACGGCTTGGGAGAGGCAAAAACTGCCCACCCAAGTGGGGATTTCTGCATGCAGACAAATCTCCAAGGACCATGAGATGGATAAGCAAAGACCCTGACAACTTCCTTGTTCACCCTTTCCTTCCCTGATTCATCTGTGACTACCTTGATGTTTTTCCCTGACTCACCCCATCACTGCTTTGCTGTTTTCTGTGATTAATATGTTTTGGTTATAATGCTCAATAAAAGTGGGACACTGATGGAAGGAAGAGGAGAGAGAAGAGGTATCTCTTCTCCTCCCCAGCCTCCTCAGATCTTGTCATGTTGAATCCATTGTCATTCATGTGAGAGACTTCTAATGAATCAATCAACATCAACACCATCCGCAACAGATGGCACCGCTGCAAATCCCCAGTACCACAAAAAAATCCTTTGTCTTCCCTATTTTCTCTCTAGCTTATGCATAACAAAAAATATACAACCCTTGGCTTCTGAGCCTGGCTGATCTCACGTAACATAATATTCCCTAGTTCCATCCATTTTCCTGTAAATGTCATACTTTTCTTCCTCTATATGGCCCCGTAGAATTCCATTGTGTGTATATAACACTTTATGTTTCTGTAGTCTAACCTCTTTAAAGAGCATTATTCTTCTAACACGGACAGAGTAACACAGGTACTTGAATTTCTTCTTAGAGCGTGTCTGCAAATAGCATTCCTCTGAGTCCATTGTTTTTCTTTGGGGACTTTCTTCCTCTCCTCTAAACCCATGGGTCACCAGCAATGTTCTGACACATTTGTGGTTCTCACAACTTGGTGCTCAGCAATTGACATTCAGATGGTAGAGGCTAAGATTGATACTGAATATTCCACAGTGCACAGATCAAACCCTGTCATAAGTAATTTTCTGGCCAAACTGGCACTCATAGGATGGTTAGTAAAGCCATTCTAAGAAAGAACTCATGACTCTTCTTGACTACAAGGTGTACATAATCCACCCTTTAGTCTGAACATTTTTTCATTGTTTTTCTTTTTGTACTGGGAATTGAACTCAGGGACTACCTACTTCTGAGCCACATTCTCAGCCCTATTTCATGATTTATTTTGAAATATGGTCTTGCTAAGTTGCTGAGGGTCTCCCTAAGCTGCTGAAACTGGCCTCAAACCTCAGATCCTCCTTCCCTAGCCTCCCAAGCCCTGAGATTACAGGTGTGAGCCACCATCTCCAGCTATTCTGAACATTTTTATGCTTGTTATGAAAACAAAATTAGTAGGTTCATATATATAGTTATACCAGCATTGGTATGTCAATCATTAAAATTAACATTAAAGTGCATAAGGTTAATATCTCAATTAAATGTATTGAATTTCACCTATTTTCAATATATAATTTTCCAAGGAATACTTTCTTCCATAATCCAGTTGTTTCTTTCACCTGGAATATAGTCTTTTAATTGGCTTCTAAATTGTGGATAGGAGAAATGCAAAGCCTAGGAGCTCCATAAGGTAGGTGACCTAAAGTAATCCCTCCTATGCTTTCTGAGATAAGAGAGCCAAGATGGAAACCACTAACAATTGCAGAATTATTAACTAGGACAAGCTATCGAATGACTCTTTGTTAAACAGTTTTTTTTTAATAAACAAAGCAGCTGCTGTCAAAGGGGCAGGCCCAAGGACTGCCCATGAACTCTGTTCCAGACATGGGCTCCCTATCAGTCACAAAGTTTGGACATAAACTTCTAGAAACATAGCCTAGAATACCAAACAGCAGTTGGGTGCTGCTTTCCCTGCAGGTTAGGTTTTGTACTAACACCGCCAGGTTCAGACATATAAACCACTGCAGCCAAACAAACAAACAACAAAAGAAAGAAAGAATGAATGAAAGCAGATAAAACCAAAGCACAACTCCAAAACTAAGAGCTCTAAAAATATAGAGAAAATATCTAATAAGACTACAATAAATCCTCGCAACCCCTTAACAATGGAAATCACTGAAACATAGGTACAGAAGATGCCAGATTGAGAATTCAGAATTCTGATTTTCAATATGATCAGTGGTCTTAAGAATGAAATCAGAATAGTCAGCATGTGAAAGACCCTGTCAATAAAGAAATTGAAACTTTTGAAACAATCAATCAATAATGTAGAAAAAACAATAGTAGGATTGGAACATTCAAGTAGTATGTGATAATATCAAATGCCCTAACTTAAAGTTATTGGCACTGAAGAAGGTATAGAGGCATAAACCAAAGGAATTAAGAATCTCTTCTGAGTAACATCAGTAAACTTCCCAAACTTGCATAATGATATGGGCATCCATATTTCAGGAGACATGCAGAACCACAATTAGAAAAGATCAAAGACCATTTCCATGCCACATTATAATAAAAACGTGTAACATAGAGGCTAAGGAGAGAATCCTAAATGCATCAAGAGCAAAAAGGCTAAGTTACATTCAGAGGTAAAACAATAAGAATTACTCCAGATTTCTCAACACAAATTCTGAAAGCCAGGGGGACATGGAGTGATGCACTTCAATCCCTGACAGATAACAACTTCCTATCAAGATTGCTACATCCAGTGACGCTATCCTTTAAAACTGATGGAGAAAAAAACTTCTAAGATAAGCAAAAGTTAAAAGAATTTACGACAACCAATCTGGCACTTGAGAAGTCACTCAAAGAAATGAATATCAAAGAAGAAATGAAAAATAATTATCAGAACCAGAGAAGAGACAAATACCATCAGATGAGTAACTAATCAAAGGAGAGTTATTATTGTTTCAAATAGAAAACATAACCCCAATTACAGGAAATAAAAGTCATCTCTCTATAGTAACACTGAATATTAATGGTCTCAACTCCCCATTTAGAAAACATAGATTGACAAATTGTATTAAAAGCCATAATTCAACTATATGTTACCTGTAAAAAATGCACCTTATAGGCAGAGATATTCACAACCATAAGGGGAAAGAATGGAAACCAATATTACATGATAATGGAGACTGAAAGCATGCAGGGATAGTTACCTCATATCTGACAAAGCAGATTTTTAAGCCAAAATTTATCAGAAGAGATAAAGAGGGTTACTCTTACTGATAAAAGGAATGTTCCAAATGAAATATAAACAGTGTAAATATTTTTGCCCCCAATATTTGTGCCCTTACCTATGTAAAACAGAAATTTCTTGATATGAAGACCCAGATAGGCCCCCAGAATGCTAAATATGAAAGACTTCAATACACCTTTCACACCATTAGATCAGTCATCGAGACAAAAGATTAGCAAAGACACTTCAGACCTGAAGAACACTATAAACTAATTGAACCTACCAGACATTTACAGAATATTCCATTCCAAAACAGCTGAATACATTCTCCTCGGCTGCTTATAGAAGCTTATCCAAAACAGACCATATTCTAGGATCCAAAACAAGCACCAGCAAATTAAAAAAGCTGATATAATTCCTCGCATCCTTAAGATAATAAGAGATTGAAAATTAAAATTGAGCATTAAAGATTGTGATAGTTAATCTAAGTTGTCAACTTGACCTGATCATGACACACCCACGATTATGTGATTTTGGGTGTGTAACAGCAGATTAAAGAGAAAGCCCTGCCCTGAATGTAGGCAGCAGGATTCTGATAGGTGCGGACTTAGATAAAGAGGGAGAAGCCACGTAGAGTGTGTGCGACTCGTTCCGAGGAAAGCGCCTGAGATCGTCAGCCGCCGGCTCCGCCTTTCTCCGAAGAGCTCGATCTTCTCGGCCTCCTGCTCTTGGAACTGAAACTCCACCATCGTTTCTCCGAAGAAGCTTCCTGATCTTCACGTCTTGGACTGGGACTGAATTAGTGGTTGCTCCAATCCTAAGACTCCAGCTCTTAGACCGTTCGACCAGCTACTGGTTCC
>PVJS01043352.1:0-17079 GCA_004027185.1 Glis glis | reverse complement strand
AAAAAAAAAAAAAAAAAAGAAAAAAGGAAAAGGAAAATTAAAAATTAAAAAATAATAAGTCATTAAATATTAAGTGCTACTTAGAAATGGTTTCATCAAATATACCTACAGAGTCAGGCATGGTAGTGCATACCTGTAATCCCAGTACTTGGGAGTACTTGGGAGTACTTGGGAGTACTTGGGAGGCTGAGACAGGAGGATTGCAGGTCCAACTGAGGATCTCAGCAACTTAATAAGGATCTCAGCAACTTAGGAAGACACAGTTTCAAAATAAAAAATAAAAGCTAAGTGTGGTGGTGCATGCCTGTAATCCTAATACTTGGGAGGCTGAGAGATAGGAAGATTGTAGGTTCAGGGCCAGCCTCAGCAACTTAGTGAGACCCTGTTTAAAAAAAAATAATACAGGACTGGGAGTGTAGCTCAGAGGCACACTGCCCCTGGATTCAATTCCCAGTACCACAAAAATAAATAAATAAAATAAAAAAAAATATAGGGCTTTGGGTGTCTAGCTCAGAGATAGAATGCCCCTGGGTTCAATCCCCAGTACTGAGGTAGGATAAGAGAAATAAAATGTTAGGTAGAAAGGAGATGGACTGGGAAGGAAAGGGAAAATAAAGTTTTAAAAATCTAGAAACTTTATAATCCTGAACTTCACATTACAGGGTCTGCTCTTTCTTAGACAAAAGCCCCCAATAGACCACACTTTTAATCATAACGGCCTATCTGGCCTGTCCTTTTTCTTAGGCAAAGGTCCTCAATACGCCTACACTTTTTTTTTTTTTTTTTTTTTTGGTGGTACCGGGGATTGAACCCAGGGGCGTTCTACCTCCAAGCTACACCCCCGGCCCTATTTTTTATCCTTTATTTTGAAACTGGGTCTCATGAAGTTGCGGAGGGCCTCACTAAGTAACTGAGGCTGGCCGCGAACCCAGATCCTCCGGTCTCCACCTCCCAAGTACTGGGATTACAAGCATGCACCACCACGCCTGAAGCCTACACTTTTTATTTTATTTTATTTATTTTTTTTGCGGTACCGGGGATTGAACCCAGGGGCGTTCTACCTCCGCGCTACACCCCCGGCCCTATTTTTTATACTTTATTTTGAAACCGGGTCTCACCAAGTTGCAGAGGGCCTCACTAAGGAAAGAGAGAGAGAGAGAGAGAGAGAGAGGGAGAGAGAGAGCGAGAGAGCTGAGGCTGGCCGTGAACCCGGATCCTCCGGTCTCCGCCTCCCAAAGTACTGGGATTACAAGCATGCGCCACCATGCCCAGCTTTATTTTTTTTAGTACTGGGGATTGAACCTAGAGTTATTCTACCTCCGAGCTACATCCCCAGACCTATTTTATTTCTTATTTGGAAACAGAGTCTCACTAGGTTTCTGAGAACCTCGCTAAATTGCTGAGGCTGGCTTTGAACCTGCCATCCTCCTGTCTCAGCCTTCCAAGGACTGGGATTACAGGTGTGTGCCTGTAAAGCTTACAGTTTTGTTTTGTTTTGTTTTTTGCAGAACTGGGGATAGAATCCAGGGGCATTCTACATCCGAGCTACATCCCCAGGCCTATTTTTTATTCTTTATTTTGAAACAGGGTCTCACTAGTTGCCGAGGGCCTCACTAAGTAGCTGAGGTTGGCCGCGAACCTGGCTCTTCTGGTCTCAGCCTCTCAAGTACTGGGATTACAAGCATGCACCACTATGCCTGGTTTAGGTTTACAGTTTTTAATCATAATGGCCTATCTTCACACCTGAACTTCCTGGGATGCTTGGCAAACAAAAAGATCCTTAAGGAAGTCTCACCATTTGTCAAGCCCAGGCATCACCCAGCACCCACCAATGAAATGGCGAGAACCTGAGGATTCAAAGAAAGGAGACCAGCTACCCCATGACACCCCATCCCTGCCATGCGTCCCTGGCCACCCCCTCTTGGGGTCCCCTATAAAGGAAGGATTGTAAAGACCCCAAGGGGCCTCTCACACTCTCAAGGTGGCCCGTGTTCTCCCTTGAATGTGTATCCCTACTTTTCCTGAATAAAACCTCTGTCTTTGTCTGTGACTGGCGCATGCTGAAATTCTTTTCCACCACTGAAACCAAGGACCCCAGGGTCCCGAGGTAAGTTTCCCTTCCCCAAACCTGGGAACTCCTCAGGACTCTCCACGGAATTACCGTGTTTTCTGTGATAGGACCACAAAAATTCCACAAATATACCTAGAGAAATTAAATATTTAAAAAATTAAAGCCGGGTGTGGTGGCGCATGCCTGCAATCCCTGTACTTGGGAGGCTGAGACAGGAGGATCGCAGGTTGGAGGACAGTCTCAGCAAGTAGTGAGACTCTCATCAACCTAGCGAGACCCTGTTTCCAAATAAGAAATAAAATCGGGCTGGGGGCGTAGCTCAAAGGTAGAATGCCTCTGGGTTCAATCCCCAGTAACACACAAAAATAAATAAATAAAATTATAGAACTAGCCAGGCATGGTGGCACACACCTGTAATCCCAGCTACTTGAGAGGCTGAGGCGAGAAGATCACAAGTTTGAGGCTAACATGGGCAACTTAGCAAGACCTTGTCTCAAAATTTAGAAAAAAAAAAAAAGAGAGAGAGAGAGAGAGAGAGGCGCTGGGGATGCAGCTCCATGGTAAAGCCTCCCAGGAGTCAATCTCCAGAACAAAACAAACAAAAAGCTAACTTTTTTTTCTTTTTGTGGTACTGGGGATTTAATCCAGGGGCATTCTACCTCCAAGCACTATGTTTTTTATTTTTATTTTGAAACAGGGTCTCACTAGGTTGATGAGAGTCTCACTACTTGCTGAGGCTGTCCTTGAAACTGGGATTGTCTTGTCACAGCCTCCTAAGTACTGGGATCACAGGCATGTGCCACCAACCACCCGGCTAAAACTTACTTTGCTTTTAAAATTGTCACAACCATTTTCTGAATGATAACAAACATGATTTCAAATTGAAAGATAAATTATACTCCATTTTTGGTAGGAGAAACCACTTAAATAATATGTCTAAACTGGGCATGGTGGCACATGCCTGTAATCCCAGTATTTGGGAGGATGAAACGGGGATTGCGGGTTCAAGTACAGCCTCAGCAACTTAGTGAGACCCTGTTTCAAAATAAAATCAGGGCCGGGCATGGTGGCGCATGCTTGTAATCCCAGTACTTTGGGAGGCAGAGACCAGAGGATCCGGGTTCTGGCCAGCCTCAGCGCGTGCTTTCGCTCTCTCTCTCTCTCTCTCTCTACTTAGTGAGGCCCTCCGCAACTTCGTTAGACCCGGTTTCAAAATAAAGTATAAAAAATAGGGCCGGGGGTGTACCGCAGAGGTAGAATGCCCCTGGGTTCAATCCCCAGTACTGCAAAAAAAACCCAAAAACCAAAAAACAAAAAATAGGGCCGAGGGTGTAGCGCGGAGGTAGAACGCCCCTGGGTTCAATCCCCGGTACTGCAAAAAAAAAAAAAAACAAACAAATCATAGCATACACTGGTATGTGTGCCCATCTGACTGGTAGGCTAACATCCAACCAATCTGCATAGGTATGTCAACTTGCCCAGGTCAGCGAAGTTGAATGAGAACACCTCTTCCTCATTACTATTTCTTGCAGTACCTCTTGGATGCAGTAGCTTTTACATAAACCAGTAGCTCCTCACAGAAGTTACCTGGCAAATAATGTGAACATAAGGGAGATCCTTAGAGAGTGGATACACTGGAGAGGATTTCTTCCCATTATGTAGAAAATCCATGAGTTCAGAAAGACATTGTTGCAGTGCGGTCAGGTTCCTAGATAATATTTCCAGTTCCTTAGATAGCTGGTTAGTTTCCTTTTCCTTTTGTGAGTTTTCTCTTTGAAGCAAACTAGGAGGCTCTGGTGTGCTGGTGTGGTCTGGCGTTCCGCTGGGCCTGTGGAGCGTGTCCAGGGCAATGGAACCATGAGAGATACTGGATGGGGGACTTTTGATTTCCTTAATAAAGGTTCTTCCAGGCCTTCCACTCTGACTACTGGTGTTAGCTGTTAACAACAGGTCTCTGTTTAGGAGACAGAAATCTGGGGAAAGGCTTTCAATTAACTTGTTTCTACTTGTGTTATTTAACAGAGCACTGCAAGTAGAGCAGGCGCTCTGGCTCTCATTAGATGTTACTGAAGACTCTTCTTTCAACATTACTTCTTTAACAATCAAGTGGATGACATACTGATCAGATTCTGAAGAAGGAAGAAATGCTGTATCAGTGGACTTTTGTTTTCCTACCAAAATTAATAATTTGTCTGCCAAGAAACAGATGCCTTTTGGTCTTTCATTACCCTCTAAATGAATTTGCTGGATGTTTGGCATAGAAGATGGAATGACAGAATAGATCAAAATTATATTACAAGTATTGGAAGCCACGGCCACTACCTGTGCTTTAAGATGGAAAGCTATTAGATCAGGAACCAGAATGCCTGGGACGGTGACTTTTCTGGTCATCGTAAGTGCTTCCTTAAAGGTCACAAGGACCAAATGTGAAGAATCCTGGCCAGTTCCTGTCAAGTAGTCCTTTTTCCTTAGACAAATAAGAGAACTCCCCTCAGACCTAGACGGGTTGAAATGTATATGAGTTAGATCCAGAGGATCAGAATCAACTGCCCCCTTATCTGCAGAGGGCGTTTCACCAATACCTGGAAGAGCATGCAGGCAAGTGTCTTCACAGTTAGGTGGAACATCAGAGGTTTCCAATGCGTTTAGGCCACAGATCTTATCTAGTGGAAGCTCAGTGGCTATCGCAACCTGCGAGTCCACAGTGGCTCTGATGGAGCAGATGGTGCTGTCCACGTCGAACACTGGGCAGAAGGAGCACCTGTGGACAGTCTTCTGAGCACTGTCCCAAATATAAGAATGAAGACTGTTGCCTATGGCCACCACCAGCCTCTGGCCATCCTGGGTCCAACACGCACAGCGAACAGAGCCCTGAGTACTGATGTCCACTTTCACCCGGGAACCGTCACGCTGAGCATCAGGGAGAACAGAGACATCCCGGGCCGTCAACACAGTCAGGACAGCGTTTTTTGGGTGCCACACACTGCCCTGGGGAAGGAGAGGGAGTGATTCTCTAATCTCAGAGACCTGAGACATCAGCCATTTGCTTGACCCCACAGTACTGGAACACAGCTGCCACACGGTGACGTGCCTCCTGTGCTGGACAGCAAGCAGAGCAGGCGTGTCAGCTGCAAGAGGTGGGGCCCAGGAGAGCCCAGAGACATGTCCAAATTGTCCAATGACTCTGGAGTCCCCAAACGTGGCCTCTCCACTGTGAAGGTGTAAATCAGTCAGAAAGACTCGATTCCCATCAGTCCAGGCAAGGCCACAGTTTGGATGGACTGCTTGATACAATGCATTCAGTCCAGTCCTGAGCAGTTTCCCTTTTCCCAACTCCATCCTTTCTGCTAATGCTTATCTGAAATGATTAAGAAGGGAAGTCACACCATGAAAAAATAATCAGACAAATTCAGAATGCAGGGTATTTCATAAGATAACTGACTTGGTCTCTTCACAGGTCCATCCTGTCCTGTGGGAGGATAAAAGGACGGGGGATGTTGAAAATTAAGAGACTTGTGAGGCTTGAAGATGTAGCTGAGTGGCAGAGTGCTTGTCTAGTATGAATGAGGCCCTGGGTTCAAGCTCCAGTACTGTAAAAAAAAAAAAAAAAGGAGAGAGACTATTGAGCCATAGTAAGAAAATACAATGTCTAAACTCTGGATTTTGAATTGAGGAAATAGAATTTTCTTCCAAAAAAGGATATTTTTTAGAACTGAAGAAATTGGAATATGGAATGGATATAAAAAGATATGGATATAAGAAGATATGTGAAAGCCGTGTGTGGTGGTGCATGCCTGTAATCCCAGTACCTGGGAGACCAAGACAGGAGGATCACAGGTTTGTAGCCAGTCTCAGCTACTTAGTGAGGCCCTCTGCAACTCAGACCCTGTTTCAAAATAAAGAATAAAAAATAAGGCTGGGGGTGTAGCTCAGAGGTAGAATGCCCCTGGGTTCCATCCCCAGTACCGCAAAAAAAAAAAAAAAAGGACTATGTGTGTAGCTCAGAAGTAGAATGCCCCTGGTTCAATCCCCAGTACAACTAAATAAATGAATGAATGAATGAATAAATAAATAATAAATACACATGCAAAATAAAATTTTATATGTGTGTATGTGATGGTAGGGATGAACAAGGGGTGTTCTACCTCTGAGCTACAACCACAGCCCTTTTTATTTTTTATTTGGAAACAGGGTCTTGCTAAACTGCTAACAGCCTCGCTAATCTGCTGAACATGCGATTCTCCTGTCTCAGTCTCCCAAGTACTGGGGTTATGTGTGTGCACCACCACGCCTGGCTCAAATTTTATATTTTGAAACAGGGTCTCAGCTAGGCATGGTGGCACACACAGTAATTGGGAGGCTGAGACAGGAGAATAGCAGGTTTGAGGACAGCCTCAGCAAGTAGTGAGACTCTCATCAACCTAGTGAGATAAAAATAAAATAGGGCTGGGTTGTAGCTTGGAGGTAGAATTCCCCTGGGTTCAATCCCCAGTACCAAAAAAAAAAAAAAAAAAGGAAAGAAAAGAAAAGAAACAGGGTCTCGCTATGTTACTGCATGCTGGCCTCCAACCTGCGATCCTCCCATCTCAGCCTCTCAATACTGGCATTATAGGTATGTGCCACCATGTCTAGCTCCAATTTTTATTTAGATATAGACAGAAACAAAAGTTTGGTGCTCAGTTCTCATCAATTTTCTTTTTTTCTTCTTTCCAATGGTACCCACTCCCATGGTTTCAATAATCATCTCCTGCCGGGCGTGGTGGCACATGCTTGTAATCCCAGTACTTGGGAGGCGGAGACTGGAGGATCCGGGTTCGTGGCCAGCCTCAGCTACTTAGTGAGGCCCTCCGCAACTTCGTGAGACCAGGTTTCAAAATAAAGTATAAAAAATGAGGCTGGGGGTGTAGCTCAGAGGTAGAACGCCCCTGGGTTCAATCCCTGGTACCACAAAAAAAAAAAAAAAATCATCTCCTAGGGTATTCTACTCTTAGGTCTACATCTCTCCTCCAGACTTCTTGCTGAGCCACAGTGACATGCTGGGCTTTACATTATGGTTACTATCAGCCCTGCCTGCATGCATTTCAAACTTAAAATTACAAAGGAAAAAAGTTATTTTCTCTCGACAGCAGCTACCTCAATTTCTATCAATAATACCACCATTCTCAATTCAAGGCCAATCCTGAAGTGCCGAGGATGGACCCCAGCGCCCCGCGCACGCTAGGCAAGTGCTCCACCACTGAGCGACCCCCAGCTCCCAACAGGCAACTTGTGCGTGTGTGGTGCTGGGGATTGAACCCAGAGGCATTCTACATCTGAGCTACACCCCAGCCCTATTTTATTTTTTTATTTTGAAACAGGATCTCACTAAATTACAGAAGGCCTCACAAGGTTGCTGAAGCTGGCCACAAACCTGCGATTCTTCTGTCTCAGCCTCCCAAGTACTGGGATTATAGGTGTGCACCACCACGCCCGGCTCCGACAGGCAATTTTTAAAACAACATAGTGACCAAAAGCATGTGAAGGAGCTGGGGTATAGCTAGGTGGTAGAGCTTGCCTGGAGGCTCTGGGTTCAATGACCAGCACTGAAAAAAAAAAAGAAAAATGTAAAGTGATGTTTAATCTTATTAGTTATCAAAGAATTGTCTAACTTGCAGAGCCTGCTTCTTCACCACTCACTCCTTAACCCACTCCAAATAGCTCTTTTCCGAATCTCTTCTCCAGAGCAGCTCTCACCAAGCCACCAGAGTACCACTCCTTCACTCAATCCAAGGGACATTTTTGTGTGTGTGTGGTGTGGGGATGGAACCCAGAGGCATTCTATCTCCGAGCTACACCCCCAGACCAATTTTATTTTTATGTTTGTTTTTGTTTTTTTGGTACTGGGGATTGAACCCAGGGGCATTCTAATTCCAAGATACAGCTCCAGCCCTATTTTTTTTTTTTTTTTTGCGGTACTGGAGATTGAACCCAGGGGCATTCTACCTCCTCGCTATACCCCCGGCACTATTTTTTAAACTTTATTTTGAAACTGGGTCTCACGAAGTTGCAGAGGGCCTCGATAGATAGATAGATAGATAGATAGATAGATAGAGAGAGAGAGAGAGACAGGGAGAGGGAGAGGGAGAGGGAGAGAGAGAGGGAGAGAGAGAGAGAGAAAGAGAGCGCTGAGCCTGGCCACGAACCTGGATCTTCCGGTCTCCGCCTCCCAAAGTACTGGGATTACAAGCGTGTGCCACCACGCCCGGCTCTCCAGCCTTATTTTATTTTTATTTTGAAACAGTGTCTTGATAGGTTGATGAGAGTCTCACTACTCACTGAGGCTGTCCGCGAACCTGTGATCCACCTGTCTCAGCCTCCCAAGTACTGGGATTACAAGCATGCGCCACCACACCTGGCTCTGATTTTATTTTTTTATTTCAAAACAGTCTCACTAAATTGTTGAGAGTCTTGCTAAGATGCTGAGGCTGGCTTTGAACCTGGGATCCTCCTGTCTCAGCCTCCAAAGTACTATGGTTACAGATGTACACCACCAGGCCTGGCTTCCAATGGAAATTTTTTTCTTTTATTTTGGTACTGGGGATTGAACCCAGGGGCATTCTACATTCTGAGCTACATCCCCAGTCCTATTTTATTTTTTATTTGGAAACAGAGTCTCGCTAAGTTGCTGAAGCTGGCCTTGAACCTGCGATCCACCTGTCTCAGCCTCCCAAGTACTGGGATTAGAGGCATGCGCCACCACACCTGGTTTCCAATGGACATTTTTAGCCCTGTTTAACTGAGTAGCAAGAGTCAAAGACAAAACTTAAGAAGTTGTCATTAAATTCGAAGAAATTACTTCTCTGCCAAACAGCCATATAATCTGCTTTTAACTTATCTGTAAGTTATTTCTCCTACATCCTTGCTAGTAGCTTCATGCTTGCTCTTGGGACCTTGTACTAAGAAAGAATGGTCTGTTATGCTTCTATACATGACGTCAGATTAAGTGGTTTTGCAGGAGCTTGCTAAATGGAGACATAAGTCCCCTGGCATTACTAATGATGAACACTGCTATCTATATCCCACTGGTCTTCTATAATATGGTTTTCCCTAATATCTACTTATGTACTTTTAAAAGACTTTTATTGATAAATAATGCATGACACATTTTCCTGGGCAGAAAAATTCCTAATGGGCCAACAGTATCAAAGGCAATTTATATGACATTTTTTGAGCTACCCAATTCAGTCTAGCAAAGGGTAGCATAAGGAAAGGATTTATGAATAAGGGGAAAACAAACATGGTAAGTTTAGTAATGTTTTTAGAAGAATAAATTTTAGTATTTTTGTCCTTAGTAATAAGAAGTTGGCAGATTATTTTTCAAAAATCTAACAATAATTGTAAAAATCTCCTCCACTTCTTTCTATACACATTCTAGACCAGGATGTAACCATCCTTCCCTTTTTTTTTTTTTTTGCCATACTGGGGATTGAACCCAGGGGCATTCTACCTCCGGGCTACACCCCCAGCCTTATTTTTTATTCTTTATTTTTTTGAAACAGGGTCTCCCTGAGTTACAGAGGACCTAAGTAGCCAAGGCTGGCCATGAACCCAGATTTTCAGGTCTCAGCCTCCCAAGTACTAGGATTACACGCATGTGCCACCAAGCCCGGCCACCCTTCCCTTTTGATTACAACAGAACAAGAAGTCCCGTTGATTCTAGTCTCTTTCCAACAGGGCCTGGGTGCTATGTGTTGTTAGGTAGTTATCTGTTTAAAAAGCACAATTTTAGCCAGGCGTGGGAGTTTCTAAGTATCCTAGTACTTAGAAGGCTGAGACAGGAGGATCAGAGATTCAAGGCCAGCCTTTGATAATTTAGTGAGACTGTTTCAAAATAAAAAATAAAATGGGTCTGGGGATGTAACTCAGAGGTAGAGTGGTGCCCTTGGGTTCAATCCCCAGTACCACAAAAACAAACAAACAACCCCACACAGAATAAAGGACAGTTAGGAGGTTGTTCCTGTCTACAGGTGGGACATGGTGGTGACTCGGTGAGACCACATGGTGATGGTGGTACTAGAAATGGAGAAAACAGGTGTACATAATTTTGCTCTTCTGTTAAAAACTTTTGGTGAATCACCACAATCTTCAGTATATATTAAAAAGTTCTTGCAGGGCATGGTGGCCATGCCTGTAATCCCAGTACTTGGGAGACTGAGACAGGAGGATTGCAGGCTGGAGACCAGTGAGACTACATTTCAAAATAAAAAATAAAATAGGGCTGGCTGGGGGTGAAGCTCGGAGGCAGAATCCCCCTGGGTTCCATCCTCAGTACTACACACACAAAAAAAAGTTCTTTTAGGGGGTGGGGATGTAGCTTGGTGGTATACACTGGTCTACTCTGCTTTAGGTCCTGGGTTCAATCCCCAGCACCTCCAGAAAATACGCAAATAAATAAATGTCAGGCGTGGTGGTTCACGACTGTAATCCCAGTACTTGGGAGGCTGAGACAGGTAAAATTGCAGGTTCACGGCCAGCCTCAGCAATTTACCAAGACCGTTTCAAAATAAAAAGTAAAAGAAGGGCTGGAGGGTGCAGCTCAGAGGTAGAATGCTCCTGGGTTCATTCCCCAGTACCAAAATAAATAAATTCATTCAAAAGGTATTAGCAAGGTGTTCAAGGCCTCTATTATCTGATGTAGATATAGCTCTCCAACTTCATCTCCTGAGCATACGGGGGTCTACTGAGAAATCTGGGGAAAGCCGTATACATTCCTGTGACAATGGGCAGGATGGACCTGAGAAGACAGCTGACGGTTTAAGAAGGGCGCATGAAGTAGTCTAAATGCCACGATGAGAAAGTGAAGCAAGTCTGTAGCTATTTCAATAGAGAGAGAGGGCCAGACTCAGGGGATGCTTCTAAGGCAGAGGATACAGATGATTATCACATAGGAAGGGGGTGGCAAGGGGGAAATGATTTAGGATGATACCCCAATTTTTAGCTTAGGAAACTGCTGAACCATTAACCAGAGACAAAGAAGGCAGGGCATGCTTCATAATGTTGTCAAAAGAAAACTTATTGAAGCTGGGTGTGGTGGTGAATGCTTGTAATCTCAGTACCTGGGAGGCTGAGACAGGGGGATCCAGGTTCAAGGCCAGCCTCAGCAACTTAGTGAGGCTCTCAGCAACTTAGCAAGACCCCTATTTCCAAATGAAAAATATAATAGGTCTGGGGGTGTAGCCCGAAGGTAGAATGTCCCTGGGTTCCATCCCCAGTACCACGAAGGAAAAAGCAAGCAAGCAAGCAAAGAAAACTAATTGAATTCAACAACTTAGCTAGGTGTGGTGGCAGGTTTGTAATCCTAGTTATTCAGGAGGTTGAAGCAGGAGAATTGCAAGTTCCAGGCCAGCCTGAAAAATTCTTTTTTTTTTTTTTTTTGCAGTACCGGGTATTGAACCTAGGGGCATTCTACCTCCAAGCAACACCCCCAGCCCTATTTTTTATTCTTTATTTTGAAACAGGGTCTCACTAAGTTATGGAGGGTCTCACTAAGTAGCTGAGGCTGGCTGCCAACCTGTGATCTTCCTGTCTCATCCTCCCAAGTACTGGAATTACAAGCATGTGCCACCAGCCAACACACCCAGTGCCTGATAAATTTAGCAAGACTGTTTCAAAATAAAAATAAAAAGGGCTGGGGATTTAGCTCAGTGGTGTAGGGTCCCTGGGTTCCATCTTCAGTACGGCAGAAAGAAAAAAAAATTCAACAGTTTATTTGAGCAATTATAAACAAAGCACAACAACAACAACAACAAAAAAAAAACCCAGAAATACAACAGGTTCTGAGTACTCCTTCCAACATCATCTGACAGTATTTATAGAAAAAGGGAGTGAGGTGTAAGAGACAACATAATTGGCTACAGCTTAATTGGTTACAGAGTCTCCTGCAATTAACTAAAGCTCAGCTACTGTGATTAAACTGTATCAGTTCGGTCTGTTGGGCCCAGTGTAGAAGCCGAGTACAAGTCAATGGCCTCCAACAATATTTTATTTGCCACTGTACAATTTTGTATCACATTTTCACTCAAAACTACATATTAGCATTCTCTTATGTTATTTAAAAGTTTTACAAATTATTTTAGAAGTCCCTTCATAAACACCGATGTTGCATAATTTACTGAACTCACCCTTTTTATGATGATGATGATGATGATGATTGGAGTGGGGGGGTACTGGGAATTAAACCAAGGGGCATTCAACCTTATTTTATTTTTTATTTTGAAACAGGGAGGGTCTAAGTTGTAGAGGGCCTCGCTAAATTGCTGAGTCTGGCCACGAACCTGCGATCCTCCCGTCTCAGTCTCCCAAATACTGGGATTACAAGTGGATTATGCTTTTATTTTGAAACAGGGTCTCACAAGGTTGCCCCGGCTGGCTTCGAAACTGTGATCCTCCTGCCTCAGCCTCCAGAATGGCTGGGATTACAGTCGTGCTCCACCACGCTGGGCCTGAATGCACTCTAGAGACACCGGGTTGTAGCGAACTTTATCCTACTATAAATAACGCTGTGACAAGGGTCTTTACGAATAAAGCATCCTTGGTTTTTGGATGACATCCTAACGATATATTCCCGTTAGTATCACTCGTGAACCACAGTAAATATCTCCACTCGTTTAAGCCCACCCTGGCTGGGTCCCCATCCTGCAGCCCCTCGCACGCTGGCGCGCCGCATTTCCCCAACCGCTCTCGGTGCCTGGACCTCTGCGCTCCCCGCTCTACCCCACAAGTGACGGCCCACCTCCCTCACTGCCCACCCCCAGCCTCCCCCACACCAGCCAAGCCGGACCGCAGAGGACCCGAGATACCTTTGGTCTCGCAGCCCCACAAAAAATCAACCTCCCCGGGGCAGCCTCAGGAGTCCTGGACAGCTAACGGAAGAGTCGGTCCCCAGTCCTCTGATTGGTGGGCGGAGGCGGGGCCTGCGCCACAACCCCCATGACTATTGGCTGATGAATTTGTCACGTTAGGCGAAGGTCCTCCCTACTGACCAATAAGATCGTGGTTTGCCGCACAGGTCTCTGGGAGTTGTGGTTCCCGCGAAACCACCGACCAGTAAATCTGCCACAATTTCTCCCTCTCTTAAACGCGTTAGCCTATTCCTCCACTTCTCATCGGTTCTCTTAGTTTAAGAAAGAATAGGAAGCCGGGCGTGTTGGCACACGCTTGTAATCCCAGTACTTGGGAGGCTGAGACAGGAGGATCTCAGGCTAGCGGCCAGCGTCAGCAACTTGTGAAGCCCTCGGCAACTTAGTGAGACCCTGTTTCAAAATAAAGAATTAAAAAATAGGACTGGGAGTATAGCTCAGAGGTAGAATGCCCCTGGGTTCAACCCCCAATACCACACACACACACACACACACACACACACACACACAAAGAATAGGAGCCGGGTGTGGTGGCACACGCCTGTAATCCCAGTACTTGGGAGGCCAAGGCAGGAGGATCACAAGTTCGAAACCAGTCTCACAGTCTCAGCAATTTAGCGAGATCCTCAGCAACCTAGTGAGACCCTGTTTCAAAAATAAATAAATAAATAACCTGGGCATGGTGGTGCACGCCTGTAATCCCAGTACTTGGGAGGCTGAGACTGGAGGCTAGCAGGTTCGAGGACAGCCTCAGCAATTAGTGAGACTCATCAACCTAGCGAGACCCTGTTTCTTTCCTTTTTTTTTTTTTTTTTTTGCGGTACCGGGGATTGAACGCAGGGGCGTTCTACCTCCGCGCTATGCCCCCGGCCCTATTTTTTATACTTTATTTTGAAACCGGGTCTCACGAAGTTGCGGAGGGCCTCACTAAGGAGAGAGAGAGAGAGAGACAGAGACAGAGACAGAGAGAGAGAGAGAGACAGGGAGAGAGAGAGTGAGAGCGCTGAGGCTGGCCGCGAACCCGGATCCTCCGATCTCCGCCTCCCAAAGTACTGGGATTACAAGCGTGCGCCACCACGCCCGGCTTGACCCTGTTTCAAAATAAAAATAAAATTGGGCTGGGGGTGCAGCTCAGAGGTAGATGGTTCAATCCCAAATCGGTTCAATCCCCAGTACAAGAAGGAATGAGCCGGGTGTGGTGGCGCACGCTTGTAATCCCAGTACTTGGGAGGCTGAGACCTGAGGATCTGGGTTCGCGGCCAGCCTCAGCTACTTAGTGAGGCCCTCTGCAACTTTGTGAGACCCGGTTTCAAAATAAAGTATAAAAAATAGGGCCGGGGTGTAGCGCGGAGGTAGAACGCCCCTGGGTTCAATCCCCGGTACCGCAAAAAAAAAAAAAAAAAAAAAAAAAAAAAGAAGGAATGAAAGAAAGAGAAGGAGCCCTAGGTCAACCTGATTTCTTAACCTTTTTTGGGGGGAGGGGAGAGGGAGCCCTTTAAAATCTGATAAAATCTCCCCAGAAAAATGTTCTCATCCATTCACAAAATTTTGTGCATTCAGCTGAAGATGCATCACAGGCCTGTGCACGTTACAAATTGCTATTCTACACCTAATCCAAATGTACCTGCCCATGGCCATATCCCATGGAGCTCCTACATCTCTAGGCTTCTGTAGTCTTGGTAGTTTCTGGGCCACGCCTTGGAGCAGCCCACGGAGAATTTCAGGTGTTGACCGGCACTGTACAGTTGATCAACTTCTTTCCTGAACACCAAAGCCAGTCCTCCAGGGATGCTCATGACTTTATCTGTGACCTTGTCACCTGGATCGTTGTGGGTGGGGAAATGGAAGAAAAACACCAGGAGGGCCCATTCCGGGTACTTTAGCCCAGTCTTTCCTCCCTTTACCTACCTTCCAGCGCCACTTGTCAGAATTAAATTCATATCAATTTTTGGAACAATGCAAGTATGGGGGGGGGGAGAACGTTTTAAAGTCTCATTCATCCTTCAAGCAAATGTTACTTCTAAACATATCTTTCTAGGGACTGAAGGTGTAGTCTCTCTTAGCATGTGTGAGGCCCTGGATTCAATCCCCAGCGGAAGGAAGGAAGGAAGGAGTCTTTCTAGGTTTCCTGGGTCTCTTCTGGGTGGAGGTGAAGGGTAGAATTCCTTCATTCCTTCCACAGTACTCGGTACTCCATGCTGTAACTGTCTGTGTTCTCAGACTCTCAGACTTCGTTTCTGTAAGTCAGCGATCCTGTTTTCTTTCACTTGGCAGCCCCAGGAATGGCAACTTAATTCAGTTGGCATCCTCGAAGTTCTTTGCCTGGGAAAAGTGAGAACCCAAAACACACGTGTGGAGTAGAACTAGGCGGGATGGCGAACAGGGGCTTGGGGTGGGTGGGGGAGAGTCTGCAGTAACTGGTGTCCTTCCTACCCACCCCCTGCCTGCTCGCGTAGACCTGGGAAGCACCAGGGTAGACTGCTTCCCTCGCGCCCTGATCTCCACGGCACTGAGCCCATCTAATGAAAGGTTCATTAATACTTGTAGTTTGTAGGACTGGGCTGTCTCCCCGGAGCTTAGTACCGAGTAGGAGCTGGATAAACACGCACGGAGCGGGTGGCTAAGCGCACGCCGGGCTGGCGGCCCCCTCCCAGGCCGGTGGGTCGGACGCCTCGGTCGGGCCGCGCTCGGGCGCAGCCGCGTCAGGGTCGCCTCCCGGCCCGCCCCGGCGCCCCACCTTCCGCGCGGCTCCACCCTAACCCTCCCGAGGCCCCTCCCCGCGCAGGTCCCGCTCCCGCCGCACCTCCTCCGGCTCTGCAGTGGCGCGGGAGCCGAGCCGGAGCGCCTGCGGGCCGGGCCGGGCCGGGCCGGAGCCGAGCCGGGTCGGGCAGCGGCGAGGACCCCGGAGGCGGGGCCTGCGGGACCGCGATGGGCGTGGAGATCGAGACCATCTCCCCGGGAGACGGTACCGGGCGGCGGCGGGAGCAGGGGGGTGCCGGGGCGGCGCCCGGCGGGCAGGGGTCTGCTTCCAGGCAGTGGGGGTGGGGGCGCCGGTGGGGCGGCGGGATGCTGGCGGCGGGGGAGACCCACACGACATTCCTGGGGACCTAGGAGACGCTCCGCCACCGGCCCCAGCCGTGCCCGCTCACCTAGGGCATGGAGGCGGCGCCCCGCCGCGGGGGTCTGCGGCCCGCCAGCGCCCCGGGGCCGAATCCGCTCGGTTACCCGCTGCCGCCGACTTCCCGGGGTCGGGTTTCAGCTCGGCTTCCCGCACCCCGCTGGGTGAGCGATGGAACCCCGGGGAAGCACCCGCTTTGGGGTCTCTGCTGCACCGGGGACCTGCTAACGTGCCCCACCCCGATGGGTCTCCGGGCGGGCGGCCCCCCGCGGGCTGGGCAGCGGCCGGCTGTGGGGACGGAGCCAGCCTGGGAAGGGGAAGCGCTCTCTCCGCCGCCCCTGCATCTCACTTCATCCTCCCTGTCCCACGCAGCCTCCCAGTCCACCACCATGGCCTCCACATTTAAACCTTGAAGCCCAGACCTCCGACCTGCTGCTCAGCCTGTCTGGAGAGCCCAGGATTCCTCAGAGTCAGCAAGTCCAAAACAAAGCTCGGGCTCCCCACCTTCCACACCCCCAAGTGCTCCTCTGGGCCCCCTGTTCTCTATCTGGGGACCAGCCTCACTCATTTCCCCAAGCCCTTGAATAATTAGTTATGGATATGTAACGAATAGCTATTTATTTCTTAAAATTGAACTCAAAACCCCATGTCTGCAGGGCTTCACAGGCAAACTTCCTGTTAGACATTCGTGACAACCCCCCTACCCGGAAAATTGGAGGGTCTCTCGGTTCCAGGCACCCTCCTTGTTGAAAGGCAGTGGCCCCTAGAAGTCCCAGCCACCACCCGGATCACCCCGGGGGTACAGGCTTTTCCTCGGGCATGGAGCCTTGGTGCTGGGATCCAGGATGCACCCCCCAGGCTTTGTCACCTGCCCTAGCCCCAGAACTGTCCCCCTCCTTCAGTCTCACCTCCTTGCTGGTGCCTCCCTCAGTCACTCTGGTTTTCTTCACCACAGCCTGAGAACTCTTTTTTTTTTTTTTTTTTTTTTTTTT
>PVJS01043351.1:0-17107 GCA_004027185.1 Glis glis | reverse complement strand
GGGATTGAGCCCAGGGGCGTTCTCCCTCCGTGCTACACCCCCGGCCCTATTTTTTATACTTTATTTTGAAATCGGGTCTCACGAAGTTGCGGAGGGCCTCACTAAGTAGAGAGAAAGAGAGAGAGAGAGACGGAGAGAGAGAGAGAGAGAGAGAGAGAGAGAGAGAGAGCCGAGGCTGGCCGCCAACCCGGATCCTCCGGTCTTCGTCTCCCAAAGTACTGGGATTACAAGTGTGCGCCACCATGCCCGGCGACTAGGCTGAAGGAATTGCAGAAGTAGGAAGGTCTCTATGACCTGGTCAGAAGATGTCATGTGAGAGGTGCCCTCCCTATACTGAGGGAAGGAGCATCCTTATCTCTGAAGACACAGGGTCACAGAGAAGAACCTGAGCAAACAGGCTTTACTAAATACCCCCAGTTTATTACTATTCAATCACACTTTTTGCCCCATCATCTTTCTCTGTGACTGTCTAATCTTCATCAAACCTACTATTCAAAAAAGGTTTGTTTTTCAGGTCTTTATTCCTTATGAAGGTTCTTAAGTCCCATAAAACTTATATTAAATACATTTGTGTGCTTTTCTTTTGTCAATCTTTCTTTTGTTACAGGACCTCAGCCATGAACCTAGGAAGAAGCTATTCTTCCCTTCCTACAATAACAAATGCATTTAGCCTAGGGGTGTGGGGATAGGGAGAAAAACAGAACAAGACTATAAACAAGACGAGCCTACAGGGAGACATGAGGAACTTACTACAGCTCCTTTGCCCTGCGCCAGCCACATTTTACAGCAGGATGGCAGAGCTCAACAGCAAGGCTAGAGTTTGTATCCTAAATGTCTTCCAGAGGCTCATGTGTTGGAGGCTCGGTCCCTGGAATGGTGCTATTGGGAGATGGTGGAAACTTTAAGAGGTAGGGCTTAATGGCAGGTCTTCAGGTCACTGGGCATGTGTTCTCGAAGGGGATGGTGGAACCCCAGTCCCTTCTTCACTCTCCTTTTGCTCCCTGGCTATGAGGTAAGCAGTTTTGCACTGCCACATGTTTCCCTGCCCCCATGATATGCTGCCTCGCCACAGGCCTAAAAGCAATGGGGTCAATTGATCATTGACTGAAACCCGCAAAACTGTGAGTCAAAATAAAACTTTTTCTCTAAGTTATCCCAGGTGTTTATTATAGTGATGGAAAGCTAACACATCCTGTACTAATAATGACCTGAGGGGCAGTGCAGAGCTCATTGTGCCAGCATGGTACAGGGAGCTCCTTGAAACACGGTGAAGGCAGGGCCTGTTCTGAACAGGGCCTGGGGAAGCGGTGGGGGAGACCTTTCTCCCTGTCATGGCTCATACTTCTCAATTCTAGGTGTGCATTAGAATAATCTGGGGAGCTTTTCACATTTACCCATGCCTGGATCCCACCCAAGAATCTCTAGTGGATGTTGCTCAGGTATTGTAGTTTTTCAAAACTTACCTGAGTGATTGTGAAGCATGGAGAGTATTAGTGCTCCAGAGTTTGAGAGCCAGAGACAAATCACTGACACACATGGCCAATGAATCTCCTCACTATTTTGGTGAGGTTGGGAGGGAATGGGCCTTGTAGACTAGTTTGAAAGAGGAGGCATGAGGCACAGAGAGAAGAAGGTTTGCCCAAGGTCAGATGGCTTATGAGTGGCAGGGTTGTTAGATGGAATCTCAGTGTAGTTTTGATTTGCATCTCCCTGATTGCTAATGATGTTGAACATTTTTTCATGTGTTTATTAGCTATTTGTATCTCTTATTTTGTGAAGTGTCTATTTAGTTCAGTTGCACATTTCTTGATTGGGTTATTTGTTTTTTTTAGTGTAAAGTCTTTTAAGTTCTTTGTATATTCTAGATATTAGTTCTCTATCAGAGAGATAGCTGGCAAAGATTTTCTCCTATTCTGTAAGCTTTCTCTTTAGACTCTTGATGGTTTCCTTTGATGGGCAGAAACTTTTTAGTTTAATGTCACCCCATTTATTAATTATTGTTTTAATTTCCTGAGCTTTGAGGGTTTTATTGAGGAAGTTTCTACCTGTGCCTATATGTTGGAGTGTTGGACCTATGCCCTCCTCTAGTAGCTTCACAGTCTCTGGCTAACTTCCAGGTCTTTGATCCATCTCGAGTTGACTTCTGTGCAGGGTGAGAAGTAAGGATTTAGTTCCATTTTTCTACAAATGAATAACCAGTTTTCCCAACACCATTGGTTGAAAAGGCTGTCTTTTCTCCAACGTATGTGTCTGGCACCTTTGTCGAAAATCAATTTGCTATAAGTGTGTGGATTTGTTTCTGTATCTTCTATTCTGTTCCATTGGTCTATGTGTCTGTTTTTTTGCCAGTACCATGCTGTTTTTATTACTGTAGGTCTGTAGTATAATTTGAAGTCAGGAATTGTGATGCCTCCTGCATGGTTCTTATTGCTGAGAATTGCTCTGGCTATTCTGGGTCTTTTGTTTCTCCATATGAAATTTGCGACTGATTTTTCTAGGTCTGTGAAGAATGACATTGGTATTTTGATAGGGATTGCATTGACTTTGTAGATCACTTTTGGTGGAATGGCTGTTTTGATAATATTTATTCTGCCTATCCAAGAGCAAGGGAAATCTTTCCATCTTCTAAGATCTTCTTCAGTTTCTTTCTTTAGTATTTTATAATGTTTATTGTAGAGGTCTTTTACCTCCTTGGTTAGGTTTATTGTATTCCTAGGTATTTTATTGGTTTCGAGGTTATTGTGAATGGAATTGTTTTCTGGATTTCTTTCTCAGTGGATTCATGGTTGGCATATAGAAAAGCTATTGATTTTTTTAGGTTGATTTTGTATCCCGCTATTTTGCTGAATTTGTTAATCAACTCTAGTAGTCTTTTGGTTGAGTTTCTTTGGGTGTTCTAAATATAGGATCATGTCATCTGCAAATAAAGATAATTTTAATTCTTCTTCTCCTATTTGAATTCCTTTGATAGCCTTCATTTTATGCCTTCTGTATGAGCATAACACGTGCACCTGCAGTGAAAACGTACCAGTGGAGGGGGAATCCAGACCCAACTCAGTCTCAGCTTTCAATTCAGCAGTAAATCCAGCGTGGCTGGCATGGGATCTACAACAGTTAATTCTTTCTCAACACAGAGCTAAATCGCTGAGGAGGCTTGGGCTGGAGAGGCCACCTGAATTGCATCCTGCTTAAAGGCGCGGTCATGTTTCCTGATTTAACTGGGTCAGTTTGGTTTGTTTATTTTTGCCATTTGATTTCAGGGCAGGGCTGGCGATTTCAGCGTGCTGGCACTTCCCAGATAGCGCATGCTACGAGTGATGGGGACAGGTGTTCAAGAACCTCCAGTGACTATTATTTAATTTTGTTCCTCCCCCAGCCTCATGGCTTATATATGAGTTGTTATGTGACTGAGTTCTATTTTTAACTGCAAACACACTCTGTTCCACTAGAATCATGTTCTTTAGACACTGCATTAT
The DNA here is from genome assembly GCA_004027185.1 of Glis glis. Taxonomy (NCBI): domain Eukaryota; kingdom Metazoa; phylum Chordata; class Mammalia; order Rodentia; family Gliridae; genus Glis; species Glis glis. Next base: position 13,631 of record PVJS01043351.1, on the reverse strand, counting down.
GCAAACTGGCTACAGAGTTTGCCAGGAGTGCTAAACTAATTCCCAGTCGTAGTCATTGAAACCCCTACAGTGAATCCAACAGCATGCTTACTTGCTGCAAGAGAGAGTTTCAGTTGTGTTAAATAACTGTCTGTGCGGCCTGATGAGAAAGCCATGTCTGTCTGTTTCAGTCTCTCTCATCTCCTGACTAAGCCCAGAATAAATCCTCTGGGCTTTGGGAGAAGAAACTAAAAAGACTTCTGGTGAAGAAGATTAAACTTGAAACAAGTCGAAATGTGGTATAAGCATGTTGCTCATTGCAAGGCATTTTCTCAGGTCCTAAGCAGGGGAGAAGAAAAGATGGTGTAAACTGAGGCCATCCTGTTGGAAACCTCTCTGAGGTAGGTGTTCCTGAGGAGCTCTCTGTTACCCAGAAGTGAGTAGTTTACACAAGTCCACTGGCAGGTTCTCAGGGTTTTTCCTTGGGGTAATCATAGAGAAGTGGCTCTCAAGAATTGTACTGAGCCTGGTTCTTTGCCTTTGACTTCTCCTGAAGATTGATACCTGGCTTATTTAAGATAGTCCAGAGAAGGGTCAGAGATAGACGTCTCTGCAGAAAGAATGTTAATATTGGTCAGGATTCTTTGTTGACAAGAAGAGAAATAGACTCTAAATAAGAGTTAATCTACTTAAAACCAGGTGCAATGATGCAAGCCTGTAATCCCAGTACTTGGGAGGCTGAAACAAGAGAATTGCAGGTTTGAGGCTGGCCTCAGCTACTTAGACCCTTAGCAACTTAGTGAGACCCTATTTTAAAATAAAAAATAAAAAGGGCTTGGGGTTTAGCTCTGAGGTTGAATGCCCCTAAATTCAATCCCTACTAACACACACACATGCACGCATGCACGCACACACACACACACACACACACACATACACACACATGCATGCACGCACACAGAGTTAATCTACTTAAGCTGAAAAGGACTTTTTAGAAAATAAATTCCATGAAAGCAGCGGCTACTTTGTTCATTGCTTTTTCCCCAATAGAACTGTACCTTCTATAGTACACTCAGTGCCTACTATAGATACTTCTTGGTCCATTTCAACTGCTACAACAATATACCCTACACTGGGTAATTTACAAACAGCAGAAATTTCTGTCTCATGGTTCTGAAGGCTGAGAAGTCCAAGATCAAGGTGCCAGAAGATCTGGTGTCTGGCGAAGGCCCTTTTTCCTCATAGATGGTGCCTTCTATATGTCCTCATATAATGGAAAGGGCAAACAAGCTCCCTCAAGCCCCTTTATAAGGGCACTCATCCATTCATGAGGCCTCCAAAGGCCCTGCCTCTTTGTACTCTCACATTATGAATTAAGTTCCAACACATAAACTTTGGGGGGAACCAACATTCATAGCACTTAGTAAATGTCTGTGGACTAAAAGAAGATGAAGTGTAGCTCAAAGAATTGTTAGGAAGACCTAGAATCAGTTCATGAAAGGATAAAAGTGAGAGTGTATCTGTGGAAGGGCTAAGGTAGTGGAAACTAAGTCCCTGACAGTCTCATCAGGACACCGCTGCTGGAATGAATGTTCTAATTATGCATATATATATATATAGTGGTACTGGGGATTGAACCCAGAGGCATTCTACCTCTGAGCTACACACCAGTCCTATTTTTTTTTTATTCTTTATTTTGAAACAGGGTCTCACTAAGTTGCGGAGGGCCTCACTAAGTAGCTGAGTCTGGCTGCGAACCCGGATCCTCCAGTCTCAGCCTCCCAAGTAGTGGGATTACAAGTGTGCGCCACCACACCTGGCTCTAATTATGCTTATATATATATATATATATAATTTTTTTTTTTGCGGTACCGGGGATTGAACCCAGGGGCGTTCTACCTCCGAGCTACACCCCCGGCCCTATTTTTTATCCTTTACTGAAACCGGGTCTCACGAAGTTGTGGAGGGCCTCAGTAAGTAGCTGAGGCTGGCCATGAACCCGGATCCTCCAGTCTCCGCTTCCCAAGTACTGGGATTACAAGCGTGAGCCACCACGCCCAGCTCATGCTTATATTTTTGAGTGTCTCATGCTTCATGCTTCAAAACCCAGAGAGTGAGAGAAAGGAGAATGTGTTAGTCAGGATTCTCTAGAGAAACTGAACCAATAGGAAAGATATATCTAAAAGAATTTGGCTCACATGATTATAGGGACTGGCAATCCAGTCTTGAGGATGGGTCAGTGGGCTGGATGGAGACCAGGGAGGACTGATGTTCCTGTTTGGAGGTCATCAGGCAGATAGAACTGAGGTTACAAATGATGCAGTCTGCTAGATAATTGCTTCTTATTTGGGGGAGGGTTGGGTTTTTTTTTTGGTTCTATTCAGGCTTTAACCAATTAGATGAAGAGCACTCACATTATAGAGGGTGATCTGCTTTACTCCATTGATTAAAACATTCATCTCATAAAAAAAAAACTATTACAAAGAAACCCAAAATGTTTGACCAAATCTCTGGGCACTCCATGGCCCAGTCAGGTTAATACATAAAATCACAGAGAAGCAGAGGGAGAGTGCCACTGGGCTCGCTTGAATCGTGCGCCACCTCTTGAACCAGTAGAAGGCAGAGTATTTTGTTTGACAATTCCATAGACTTTGTACAATGGAACAGAAATTATTTTACAAAAGGAAACTAGGGAGCTGTTACCAGGAGAGGGAAATGAATACTGGCAAGCTCTTCCCTAGGAGGGTCTTATTTTGCTACTATGTGGGCCAACATCAAAACCCATTGCTTGGCTTTGCTTGCCTTCTTCCAGCTGCTCTCCTGTATGTAAAAGACAGAACAGCTGGGACAGGAAGAATAATGTGTGTCCCTTTCTCCATTCACCCCCAGTCCTGAGTAGAGGTGACTGAGGGTAGACCATCACCTCAGGCCCTTGCTCAGAGGAGTGTGTGCCAAGGATTCAGCACTCAAATTCTAGCACACAGAAAAGATTCCTCCACACTGAGAAGGGCATTCATAACACATCCCTGCCCCAGAAGAGTTTGAATCTGTTGTACTCTGTGCATTTTTCTTCTTTTCTATTCTTCACATACATTGGTACATTTTCATAATGTACCCATTTTGGTAGAACAAGATTCTGCTGTATATATACCAGAAAATCACCACCATACATATAAGTCCACCATGTTTACAGTTTGAGCAATGCCTCCTTAGCTATGACATCCTTGTGCCATGAACAATGTGTCTACATGCACATAGTAGGCCAGAACTACTAAGGGAAAGGGAGACCACAAGAAAAGCAGGTGAAGGAAAGCACAATGTGTTCAATGTTCTTGTGAATGGTGTGTGAGGGAGTTCCCTTTCTTCGGGTTCTGACCAATAGCTGAATCCACTGACCAGATTCAAAACAGAACTGCGAGTCCAAGTCTCCTATAGTATGGCAAGTCCACCATAGTCCCAGAGGAAGCTGCCTGCAAGGACGTAGCGCCACTGCTGTCCTCTCAGGGACCTCCTGCAGGCAAGCATAGCTCAGCCCAGCCCAGCAGGGAGTGGCAGTGGGCATAGACTGCTACTATGTGGCAGATCTGCTATGAGATCCTTTTAGAGGTTTGGAAGCCTGACTTCTGATTAGCACATTTAATCTATCTTAGACTCACTGCAAATTCCACAGATTCATGAGGGAGTGGACAAATCAGTAGTCTAAAATGAAAACATATAAGAGAAATATATACAGAAATTGCGGTATTTTTCCCCATATTTCACCGTGTCACATTGTACACGTTCTGGGGTAGGCAGAGCTCACTCTGTAGACCACTCATCTAGAATCTGTTACTCCCCTACAACACCTGTGGTCTCTAGGGGTTGGCAAACTACGCCCCCCCCCCGGGGGGTGCTGCCTATTTTTGTAAATAAAGTTTTATCACAACACAGCCACATTCACTAGTTTGTGTATTGTGTACTTTCACACTACAGTGGCAGACCTGAGTAGTCCACAAAGCCTGAAATACTTCATATCTGATTCTTTATAGTAAAGTTTGCCAACCCCTGTTCCAGGTAGTTAGGACTGATTGTTGTGTGTTAGTGATGGAAGGCAAAACTCATTTGCCGTCCCTGCTCTAGAGTTGGGCTGGAGTTTGGAGTAGCTCCTTGTGCTAATGAGGCCAAGCTTGGCCTTGCTTTCTCTCATAGATTAGCACCTAATTCTTGGAAGATTTCTTAGCAATCGAATCCATTGGTCACAAGGACACAGAAGTGAGTGTGGATGAAAGTGGTGTCCGCAGTGTCCTCTCCCATCCTCAGCCCCTGCTGCTGCCCCCAGGTGGGTGTGCCGGCTCCTCAGCACAGGCCTTGTGGTCACAAGGCCCCCGCGACTGCAGTGAAGCTGGTGCTGCCTATCACCAAGGGGTGCTGTGACATGTCCAAATGTTTGGACTTTCTCAAGAGGATTTTTTTAAAGTCAAGATTTGATGTGTATCTTAGTCTGTTTTCTTTTGCTGTTAAAAAAAAAAATACCAGAGACTGGGTCATTGATGAAGGAAGGAAGTTCAGTTTGACTCACAGTTCTGGAAGCTGGGAAGTCCAAGACTGGGTGACCACATCTGGCGAGGGCATCACATCACAGCATAACATGGTGGAAAAGTGGACAGGAAGCAGACATGTGCTACATCACACGAAGGGTGGCCTCGCTCTGTAACAACCCACTCTAGAGGCAACTAAACCAATCCCGAGAACTGCATCAGTCCCTCTCAAGGACCCACTCATCTCTGAAAGATCTCATCACCTCAACAATGTGACATTGGGAGTCAAGTTTCAATATGAGTTTTGGAGGAGACAATCAGTATACAAACCATAGAAAGGTGACAGTTGGGAAAATAATTTAAAAAACCCCTTTGTTTCACCAGTTCTGACAGTTTTCCACTCTGACAACACTCCCTTATCCCTTCCTCTTTGGCTCCAGACACTGGAAGTAAGAAAGGAAAAAAGGAATTCACAGCCAAAAAAGGAGATAAAAAGAAAAGGAAGGCAGAGTAACCAGGAAATTATGTTCTGGAAGTATTAAAAATTTATATATATTGAGATGTTGAATTTGAACAAAATAAAGAGATCCAAAGAGTTGCCCTGTCCTTTCCACCAGTGAGGACACAAAGAAAGGCCCTAACCTGTGAACTGGAGTAGGTCCTCCACGACAGCAAAGCCGCCAGCACCTTGATCTTGGACTTTCCAGAACTGGGAGAAATAAATGTTTCCTGTTTATAAGCCACCCAGTTTATGGTATTTTGTTATAGTAGCCTGAATGGACTAAGACAAACCAGTTTGTACCTGGGCAACCTGATGTTTGTCAGCTGGCTTTGCCTCTCTTGTCCCATCCCCTCTCACCCCCAATGCCACACAAAATATCTGTGTTTGGTTTGGAGAGGCACAGAGTACCCACAGACCGTAAATAAAAACTGAAAAATCACTGGGCAAGGTGGCACATGCCTGTAATCCCAGTACTTGGGAGGCTGAGAAAAGGGTTGCAGGTTTAAGGACAGCCTCAGCAACTTAGTGAGGCCGTCAGCAACTTAGTAAGACCCTGTTTCAAAATAAAATAAGGCTGGGGGTGTAGTTCAGAAGTAGCATGCCCCTGGGTTCAGTCCCCACAAAAGAAAAAAAAACCTGAAAAATCTACTCGTTGAAGGTCATCATAGACTGGATAATAAGAATACTGCTTTGGTCATATCAAATGGGCTATAAATCAAAGAGAAACAACAGCTGTTCCTGTGATAACAGGAACCCACGTGATAGCACAAAAGACGGAGACAACAAAATAAACCCCTGTGCACAGTAGACTCTTGCCCTTTGCAGCATGGCATGTTAATTTTTCTGCCCTGTGCTCTCTTAACAGGCCCATCATGAGACCCTGATCAAACCCAAAACCAGAATGTTTATATAAGATGATGAAATTGTTGCTGAGGAAAAGCCTGAATAAACTCTCTAGCTTTGCTTGCTCTCAGTTGACTTAAAAGACAAATCACTCATTTTGGAGGTCACATGACTGGGCAATAAATTATTAGTTTCCCGATAGCTTTACTGTAGATAATACCTCTGACGTGTGGGTTGTGATGATAATGGTTGCCTAGGTTACTCTTCTGGGACTTGAAGGCCATTTTTGCTAAAAATGCTGACTCTTCACCTGGGCCTACAGATGTTCAATGAGTGGCTGGAATGGGATGAAAAGGCTTGGATCGCTGCCTTCATAGTGTGTCTGTCCCCTTTGCTGTCTTGACCTTTGGGTCAGATTCTACTCACCTGTGCATGGAGACATGTGGATTGCCTGTTGGAGCTGCTGTGTCTTCTACTGTAATCTTGCACTCTTCCAACGGCTATAGCAGCCCAAGCACCCTAAGGTCCTTAAGCCCTGTCATAAGCCCCAGAGTGAACCAGAGGCCACGATGCTTACAAAGGATGTTCTTGCCCATGGCAAGAACTCAACAGTTCCTAGGACAAGTTGACAGTGACTGCCTGGTGGCCTGAATCTTGCACCAAAAGGAAGTCATCTTTGAAAACCATGCCCCAGGCCAATGAAAAGGACTTTAGCCCACCCCAGAAAATCAGTAACAGCTTGCATCTCCCTTTTTTCAAAGAGCAGCCTGGTTCCCCTGTCCATCAGTGCTGTCTCCCTTCAGCTGAAGCCTCACATGAAGCCTTGCCTGTATGTGTTCAAAATGCATTGCTCAGTCTTTTTTCTGTTTTTTCTGTGCCGAAAGATCCCATCTCCAGTAACATTCCCTCTGTTTTCTTTTTGGGCAGCATGTGACTTCAGACGTTCACATTCTCAGGTGACACTATCTGCTGAGCACCTTGAAGATTCCAGTGGTCGCAGCTCCTCTGTGGCCCCAGGAGATAGCAGCAAAGAGCATTTTCACAGGTTAACAGGAGCAAAGGGCTTGGCGCAGGATTTTCCTGGAGAGAGTCAGAGCATGAAAAAAGAAAATGGTGACAACACCATCCTCTGTCAGGATTGGCTTATGTGCACATTGGTTAGAACAACACCCAACTCCAGCTAATGTAAGCCTGGCCCACACATGTTCTTTTGTCTTTGTTGTTATGTCTTTTTTTTTGGTAGTAGGGATTGAACCCGGGGCATTCTACCTCTGAGCTACACCCCCAGCTCTTTATTTATTTATTTTTATTTTGAAAAAGGGTTCCAGCCGGGCGTGGTGGCGCATGCTTGTAATCCCAGTACTTTGGGAGGCGGAGACCGGAGGATCCGGGTTCGCGTCCAACCTCAGCTTGTGCCCACGCTCGCGCGCGCTCACGCTCACTCTCTCTCTCTCTCCCTGTCTCTCTCTCTCTCTCTCTCTCTCTCTCTCTCTCTCTCCCTGTCTCTCTCTCTCTCTCTACTTAATGAGGCCCTCCGCAACTTCATGAGACCCGGTCTCAAAAGAAAGTATAAAAATAGTGCCGGGGGCGTAGCTTGGAGGTAGAACGCCCCTGCGTTCAATCCCCGGTACCGCAAAAAAAAAAAAGAAAAAGAAAAAGGGTTCCACTAAATTGCTGAGACTGGCCTGAACCTATGATCCTCCTGTCTCAGCCTCCCAATTACTGAGATTATAGGCGTGCTCCACCATGCCCTGGCTCCTGCACCACTTCTTTTGGGAACTGCCACTAGTTCTGCCACTACTAACTGCCACTAATTATTTAATTCCTAGTCATCGGTGTGGACTTGGGGGTGGTGGTGATTTTTATTTCAGAACTCAGGTCCTAGGCTTTATATAATTCAAATTTCAATACTGAGTGACACAGTCCGAGGTTCCTTTGAGTTATGCCAAGCCCCATTGGGAAGGGTGGTAGACACTGCTGGGTCCTTGCCCAACAACACTGTGCTCTACGTAGCCCTGATTTTGCTGCAGGGGTATCCTTTAGCAAATTGTTTGCCTGGGAGTAGGGATGCCTGTTGTTCTTCATCTGTTCAGAGGGTGCATTTTTGTCGTTTGCACAAAGGCTCTATTGCTTGCCCAGTTTGGGGCCACCAGGAATAGGCCAGGAGAAATGCAGGCCTACCCCAACTTCAATCACTGAGCCAACACCAGAACCTGCCTACCTTAAAAGTCATTGTTCAATGAGAAAAAGTTGTTCTTTTGGTTTGGTGAGTACACAGGTAAATCAAATTCCTTATTGATGAATGAAAAAAATAAAAAGCTTGGTGTGATGGAGAACTAGGAGAGAAGCTTTCCTTCTGGAAGCACAGGGGCACCGAGGGAGGAAAGAGAGAGAACAATACAGAGAACACCCATATGCTCACCAGTCATCATTTAGTCAGTATTTATATCATGGCATATTTGCTCTATTATTTTGAGTGTCATTCGTATGAAAACAGCAGTTATTATGACGTACTCTTAAATACTTTGGTATGAAGTAGACAGAGGGATATTCCACTATTTAATCATGATAATCAAGAAAATTAACAGTAATTCCTTCATACTATATAATGTTTAGTCCATATTCAAATTTTCCCCAAATAGCCTGAAAATGTCTAATAATTTTTTTCTTTGAAATGAGGATCCACTCAGTTTATGCATTGCATTAAGTCATTATTAAGTATTTAGTATCTTTTAATTTTTTAGTCTCTTTCATTGACATTTTAAAAAGTCCAGGGCAGCTGGGCATGGTGGTGTGCACCTGTAATCCCAGTACTTGAGAGTCTGAGACAGGAGGACTGCAGGTTCGAAGCTAATGCACAGTATGCACCTGAGTTCAATATCCAGCAACACACACCACACACACACACGCACACACACACACACACACACACACACACACACACACACGTCCAGGCCAGTTATCTTGAGGAAGTACCACATTCTATGTTTGTCTGATGTTTCTTTCATTTTAGGGTCTTGCCCATTCTCCTCTGTTATTTCCCACAAACTGGAAACTTAACCGGAAGTATAAAGACTTGGTTAGATTAATCTAATTGTAGTTTTAATTCATAGATTCCCAAAGTAGGGGTCAGTGCTTCTGGGGGGGGGCAGGAGATGCTGGAATGATCCAGGGGGGTGGTAGTAGCAAAAGGGGATGGTCAGCCAATAAGTTTGGGAATCTATGTTCACATTAATATCTACTGTTTTTTTAAATGAGATTGAGTGTCTTTTCATATAACTCTTGGCCATTTGGATTTGCTATTTTATGAAGTGCCTATTCAAGTTTCTTGATTCTTTTACTGTACACTGTCTTTTTCTTACTGATTGCATGAGTTCTTTATTCTAGATATGTGTTGAAAATGTCATCTCCCACTCTGGTTTGCCTTTCCACTTTTGTAATGATTGCGTGTGTGTGTGTTTGTGTGTGTGTGTGTGTGTGTGTGTGTGTGTGTGTGTGTGTGATACTGAGTATTGAACCCAGGGACATTCTACCTTCGAGCTACACCCCCAGGTCTTTTATTTTTTATTTTGAATCAGGATCTCACTAAGTTGTTGAGGGCTTGGTAAGTTGTTGAGGCTGGCCTTGAATTTGTGATCCTCCTGTTTCAGCCTCCCAAGTACTGGGTTTATAGGCATGCACCACCCCTATGCCCATCTTGTAATGTTATCTTTTTTGTTTTTTTGTGGTACTGGGGATTAAATCCAGAGTCATTCTAACTCTGAGCTATACCCCCAGCACTACTTTATTTAATTCATTTCCTTCCTTCCTTCCTTCCTTCCTTCCTTCCTTCCTTCCTTCCCTCCCTCCCTCCCTCCCTCCCTCCCTCCCTCCTTCCTTCCTTCCTTCCTTTCTTCTTTCTTTCTTTCTTTCTTTCTTTCTTTCTTTCTTTCTTTCTTTCTTTTCTATAGGGTTTCACTAAGTTGTGGAGGGCTTAAGTTGCTGGGGCTGGCCTGGAACCTTCAATCCTCCTGTCTCAGCCTCCCAAGTATTAGGATTACTGATGTGTGCCACCATGCCTGGGTTAATGATATCTTTTTTATATATTTATTTATTGGTGCATTGTAGTTATACATTTTGATAAGTGTCAGGGTATCAGAAACATGCATGCACACATTGCTCATTTAGCCCTCCCTCAAATCCCACCGTATTCCCTCCCCCTTGCCTCCTTTTTCTGCTCAGCATAGTGATTGACTCTGATAAATTTGTGTATATACATCATTTGCATTAGTGGGTTTCCCTCTTCCCCCCTCCCATCTCCCTGAGTTAGGTCCCCTTCTTGCTCATGTAGTTTTCTCCTTTGTCTGGAGTCCCTTCTAAGTCTCATTCTCCCTAGCTTCCACATATTAGGGAGAACATCCTACTTTTTGTGACTGACTAATCTCACTTAGCATAATGTTCTCCAGTTCCCTCCTTTTCCCTGTAAATGATGTAATTTTGTTCTTCTTTATGGCTGCGTAAAATTCCATTGTGTACATATCCCATAGTCTTGTAATCCATTCATCTGTTGATGGACACCTTGGCTGGTTCCAAAGTTTGGCAATTGTGAATTGTGCAGCTATAAACATAGATATACATGCATTAGTCTGGCAGTTTGGTTTCAGTTCTTTTGGGTAGATGCCTAGAAGTGGTATTCCTGGGTCATATGGTAGGTTCATTCCCATTCTTCTGAGGGTCCTCCACACTGTTTTCCACAGCAGTTGCACTAATTTGCAATCCCACCAACAGTGTGTTAGAGTTCCTACTTCTCCACATCCTCGCCAGCATTCGTTGTTGTTTGTGTTTTTAATGATTGCCATTCTAATTGGGGTTAGGGGAAATCTCAGGGTAGTTTTGATTTGCTTAATGATGTTGAACATTTTTTTCACACATTTATTGGCCATTTGTGTTTCTTCTTCTGTGAAGTGTCTATTTAGTTCACTTGCCCATTTTTGATTGGGTTATTTGTTTTTTTAGTGGTGATTTTTTAAATTCTCTGTATATTCTAGATATTAGTCCTCTATCAGAGGAGGAGCTGGCAAAAATCTTCTCCCATTCTGTTGGCTCTCTGTTGAGGTTCTTGATTGTTTCCTTTGCTGCACAAAAGCTCTTCAGTTTAATGCAATCCCATGTATTGATCCTCATTTTAATTTCCTGTGCCTTTGGGGTGTGGTTGAGGAAGTCTTTACCTGTGCCTATGTGTTGAAGTGTTAGACCTATGCCCTCTTCAAGTAGCTAGAAGGTCTCTGGTCTGATTTCTAGGTCTTTCATCCATCTTGAATTGACTCTTGTACAGGGTGAGAAAGTGGGGTTTATTTCTATTTTTCTGCATATGGTTAGCCACTTTTGCCAGCACCATTTGTTGAAGAGGCTATCTTTTTTTCAGTGGGTGTTTTTGGTCCCTTTGTCAAAAATTAATTGGCTGTCAGTGTGTGGGTTTGTTTCGGAGTCTTCTATTCTGCTCCATTGGTCTATGTGTCTGCTTTTGTGCCAATACCATGCTGTTTTTATTACTATGGCTTTGTAATATAGTTTGAAGTCAGGTATTGTGATGCCTCCTGCATGGTTCTTGTTGCTGAGAACTACTTTGACTTTTCTGGGTTTTTTGTGGTTCCAAATGAATTTAAGGACAGATTTTTCTATGTCAGTGAAGAATGACTTTGGTAATTTAATGGGTATTACATTGAATCTGTAGATCACTTTTGGAAGAATGACCATTTTGATGATATTTATTCTGCCTACCCAAGAGCATGGGAGATCTTTCCATCGTCTAAAATCTTCTTCAATTTCTTTTTTCAATGTCTTAAAATTTTCCGAGTAGAAGGCTGGGCGTGGTGGCGCATGCTTGTAATCCCAGTACTTTGGGAGGCGGAGACCGGAGGATCCGGGTTCGCGGCCAGCCTCAGCTCTCTCTCTCTCTCTTCCCCCCTCTCTCTCTCTCTCTCTCTCTCTCTCTTTCTCTCTCAGCTTAGTGAGGCCTTCCGCAACTTCGTGAGACCTGGTTTCAAAATAAAGTATAAAAAATAGGGCCAGGGGTGTAGCTTGGAGGTAGAACACCCCTGGGTTCAATCCCCGGTACCGCAAAAAAAAAAAAAATTTCCATGTAGAGGTCTTTTACCTCTTTGGTTAGGTTTATTCTCAAGTATTTTATTGTTTTGGGGGATATCGTGAGTGGAAATGTCTTCTGGATTTCTTTTTCAGTGGATTTATGGTTGGCATACAGAAAAGCTTCTGATTTTTTAAGATTGATTTGTATCCAGACACTTTGCTGAATTTGTTGATCAGTTCTATGAGCCTTTTGGTTGAGTTTGCTGGATCTTCTAAGTATATCATGTCATCTACAAATAGAGATAGTTTCAGTTCCTCTTTTCCTATTGGTACTCCTTTTATTTCCTTCTCTTGCCTTATTGCTCTGGCTAGAGTCTCAAGTACTATATTGCAAAGGAGTGGTGACAGCAGGCATCCTTGTCTTGTTCCTGTTTTTAAGGGGAACTCAAAGTTTTCCCCCATTCAGTATGATGTTTGCTGTGGGCCTATTGTATATTGCCTTTATGATGTTGAGGTGTGGTCCTTCTATTCCGATTTTCTGCAGAGTTCTTATCATGAATGGGTGTTGGATTTTGTCAAATGCTTTTTCAGCATCTATTGAAATGATCATGTGATTTTTGTCTTTAGTTCTGTTTATGTGATGGATTACATGGATTGTTTTTCATATGTTGAACCAGCCTTGCATCCCTGAGATGAACCCGACTTGGTCATGATGTATGCTTTTTGTGATGTGGTTTTGAATATGTGTTGCTAGTATTTTGTTTAGAAGTTTTGCATCTAAGTTCATCAATGATATAGGTCTGTAGTTTTCTTGAGCTGTCTTTATTTGGTTTTGGTATCAATGTGATGTTGGCTTCATAGAATGTATTTGGGAAAGTCCCATTTCTTTCTATTTCATGGAATAGATTGAGGAGTGTTGGGATTAGTTCTTCTGTAAAGTTTTTATAAAATTTACCTGGGAAACCATCTGGACCTGGGCTTTTCTTTGATGGTAGGCTCCTTATTGCTGCTTCAATCTCTTTGATTGCTATTGGTTAATTTAAATTTTCCATATCTTCTTGATCCAACTTAGGAAGGTTGTATGTGTCTAGAAACTTGTCAATTTCTTCTAGGTTTTCCGTTTTGTTGGAGTATAGTTTTTAAAAGTAGTTTCTGATAATCCTCTGGATTTCCGTGCTGGTTCCATGCTGGTAATATCACCTTTTTCATCTCTTATTTTAGTAATTTGGGTTGATTCTCTCTTTCTTTTGGTTAGGTTGGCTAGTGGTTTATCTATCTTGTTCATTTTTTCAAGGAACCAGCTTTTGGTTTTGTTGATTGTATTTTTTTTATTCTCTACTTTGTTGATTTCTGCTCTGATTTTACTAATTTCCTGTATTCTACTGGCTTTGGGGCTAGATTGTTCCTGTTTTTCAAGGGCTTTGAGGTGTGTCATTAGGTTATTTATTTGGTGATTTTCTGTTCTTACGTGGGCACTCAGTGCTATGAATTTTCCTCTTAATATTGCCTTCAGGGTGTCCCAGAGATTTTGATATGTTGTGTCTCTGTTTTCATTTGTTTCTAGGAATTTCTTAATTTCTTCCCTTATTTCTTCTCTGACCCATTCCTCATTCAGCAGTGTGTTGTTCAGTCTCTATGTGTTTATGAGGTTTCTCTGGGTCTTCCTATAGTTGATTTCTAGTTTCATTCCATTATGGTCTGAAAAGATGCAGGGGATTATGTCA
>PVJS01043350.1:0-17106 GCA_004027185.1 Glis glis | reverse complement strand
TCTACTTAGTGAGGCCCTCCGCAACTTCGTGAGACCCGGTTTCAAAATAAAGTATAAAAAATAGGGCCGGGGGCGTAGCGCGGAGGTAGAACGCCCCTGCGTTCAATCCCCAGTACCACAAAAATAAATAAATAAATAAATAAATAAATAAAAATAAAAATAAAAATAAACATAAAAAAAGAAAATGGAAAAATAACCATATTCAGATGCTATAAATAGTCATAAGGATATGACAATTTAAATCAGTTACAGAGACCTAACTCAGACATTTGTACTCGTACAATATCAAACTGCCTATCGGTTTCTAGGCCATAAACATTTAAACATGGTGTGTGTGATCTAATGACATTTGTATATAGATGACACATAAAAATTTTAAAAAACATCAACCTGATATCATTAATTTAAGGATAAGTTTCAACATAGGTGATGTGGATTGGGTTCGCATTGATTACTAATAGGTATCAATTGCCAATAGTGAGAACAAGCTCTCCTACTCGGGCAGAACAATAAAATCCTTTTCTCTGTCTCTAAGTTGTCAGCCGAGAGCTGCAGCCAAGGTTGACCTTGGTCAGCTAAAAATTAGCTGTTAGCCCAGCTAGACACTGAATGGTACAAACACAGACACATGCAATTAGAAAAGAATTATAGACTTTCACAACAGCTAAGACTAACAAGCTTCATGAAGCCCCCTGACCTTGTTAACCAGACAACACCTGTTAATCAGCGATATCTGACCTGTCTCTGTAAAAATGAACAAAGGGGGCTAACAAAAAAGGTTTAATTGGCTGATCTGCCCCTGCTTTTGGTGGAAACAAAGGACTATTGGCTAAGTGAGATAAGAAACAAGGGATAATAATTCTTATAAAAATTGTGTATGTTCAAAGGTCTCAGTGCCTTACTTTCAAGGCACTCCACTGCGTCACCTCTGGCGTAGTGCTCTGCTTACTCTGTCCCCCGTTTCTCTCTGTAATAAAAAAACTTTGTTCAAGCTTGCAACAGTAGTTCTGGCTAACTTTTTCTAAACTAGCTAAGAACAAGAACCCGCGGCATCACTCCAAACGGTAACAATAGGTATCAAAAGTATTTATAATTAACAAGGAGTTTCTAGGAGTGGATCATTTGCCATCACCCTTCAATGTCATAAGCAAAGCTTGAAGAGATGGCTATCGAGAGTACTATTCTACATAGCTAAAGCAATAAAATAATTTTAAGACATTAACATGAAGAGTAAAGTGGTTGGCTTAGAGCAACCTGTCCAAGTGTCTTTATGTCTTGGTGTAGAGGTCAATGGCTGCTGGGTCAAGGCAACTCCATGATGACTGTCTCTCTGTGCTGTGACACGTAGGGCAGGGGCTTGTAACTGGCCCAGCTGGTGTTGTCACCATCTATCCAGAGCTGGGATAAAAATACCTAAAATTTCTAGGGAACTTTAAGATCTAGGAATTTGTTTTAATTAAAATAAGTGTTATTTAATCTTTAAATGATATGTTTGTGCATTATATACCTGTTTTGTCAAAAGTAAGGATTTATATATAGGCATGCTCACATACATGATATAAGTTTCATTTCAATTCTAGACATTGTGTTCCCAACTTTAAAGAAAAGGATTAAGCTGGGGCTTAGAGAGATTCAAGATCATATAACTGATAGAGTAGAGTTGAGATTCATCTACATTTGTCTACTCCCAACCCTCAAATTCTGTGTGTGTGTGTGTGTGTGTGTGTGTGTGTGTTACTGGGGCTTGAACCCAGGGGCATTCTACCTCCGAGCTTCACCCCCAGCCCTATATTTTATTTGGAAACAGGGTCTTGCTAAATTACTGAGAGCCTCACTAAATTGCTGAGGCTGGCTTCAAACCTGCAATCCTCCTGTCTCAGCCTTCCAAGTACTGGGATTACAGGCTGCACCACCACGCCTGGCTTCCAACCCCAAATTCTTTCCAGCACACTTTCTTTCCAGCACATCATACCTATCACTCCTGGGTTGCTGCCTTGCCCAGAAGAAATCCTATCCCAAGGTAATGATATTAGAAAGTAGAACTTTTGATGGGAGTTAGATCATGAGTGTTAATCTGGTCCTCATCAGACATCTGCTGTCACTTTGATCATGGACTTCCCAGGCTCCAGAACTATGAGAGATAAACTGCTATCATCTAAGTCTATAGAATCCTGTTCTTGTAGCCTGAACAGATTAAGACTTGTTCTGTTCTCAGCTCTCCTAGCAGATGACCTGATTACAACATCATATTACTATCTTGAATTTTTGGCCAGTTCTTTATTTTAATTCTGTCCCAAACTGACTCTGAAATGTGATTCAGAGTTAATGCTATAATACTGGTATTCTCCTATTCTAACCAATCAAATAAAACTCATTATAAGAAGGGGAATAATGAATCAAGATAATTTGTTTCAACCATGTTTTATTTCTTATCATGCATTTCTGTGTTCTTCTTTTAATGATTATATTCTGCACCAAACATAGTACTTGAGTTCTGGTCTAAAAGTAGGGTCTAGTTTGGTGGTAGAGTGCTTGACTACCTTGTGCAAGGTACTGGGTTCAATCCTCAGCACTGAAAAACCAAAACAAACAAATCAAGCCTAAATTAGTTCCCACCTGAAACACATTTAAAATTGCAACACATTCGCTACCCTACCCACCTGTACTTCTAACCCCCTTACTCTGCTCTACTTTTTTTCATACCACATGTCACCTTCCAATATATCATATTTGCTTGTTTTTTATTGTTTATTTATTTATAATAAATGTTTATTTATTATAAATATTTGCTTGTTTATTTATTTATGTTTTTTTTAGCAATGGGGGTTGGCCTTGAACTCCTGGGCTCAAATAATCCTCCTGCCCTAGCCTGAGTAGCTGCAGCTGCAGGAGCATGCCACTGTGCCTGGCTTACATCTATACCCAATAGGTGTTTTCTCCAACCACACTGTAAGTTCCACAAGGGCAGATACCTTTATTGGGGTATAATAAAAAAGTTATTAATATCTGTCCCCAGTTTCTGGCACAGACCTCCTAAAACCCTGGAAATTTTCCGAGTGAGAAAAGTGTCTTTTGTTATTCATAATACACTTTTTAACCACACTTTAGGTGACTCATAGTGATAGCTTCAGGATGGGGGCTGGTTGCCAGAGGAACCAACCATGTCATTAGAGGATGTAACTTTCAGCTGCATCCTCAACCTCTGGGAAGGGAGAGGGGCTGGAAATTAAGTTCAAATACCATGGCCAGTGATTCAATCAGTGATTCTTCACACAGTGATTCTTCAGCCTGTCCCCACAGGCAGCAAAATGAAGCCCTTGACCAGGCAGGCCCTCCAGAGCACCAAAGCGGGACTACACTGCAAAAGAAAGGCTGGCTCTAAAAATGCAAACTTTGAGAGCCATTCTTAGCAGGACGTGGATGAGCCTCCCGCTGGCCAGGGCACAATCATGGTTTTTCAGCTGAGCTCCCCACAACCCTTGCCCGGGCATCTGCAAGTCAGCTGAGCTCATCTCTTTGGGTTTTAGCTTCTACACCCAACTGTATGTATTTATTTCTTTAAAATTCCACTTACCACATGGCATTCACAAAAACAAATTCCAGATGGACGAAAAAGTTTAACTTAAATATAAAACTCCTAACTGGGCATGGTGGCAAACGCCTGTAATCCTAGTACTTGAGAGGCTGAGACAGGAGGATTGAAGATTCGGCCAGCCTCAGCAACTTAGTGAAGCTCTCAGCAACTTAGTGAGACCTTGTTTCAAAATTTAAAAATAATAAAATAGAGTTGGGGGTGTAGCTCAGATGTAGAATGCCCCTGGGTTCAATCCCCTTTGCCACAAAAAATAGAAATAAATAAATAAATAAATCTCCTACATTACTAGAAGAGAATAATATCGTAGTCTTGGGGTGAAGTGGTCTTTCTAAGAAAAACACAAAAACACAAATGTCATAAAGGAAAAATTAGGCAGATTTGACTAAATAACATTTTGAAATTTTTTAAGAACAAAAGATACCACTGGCAATGTTGAAGATAAACTGATACAGATATCTTCAGTATGAATAAATAAGACCTTAATAGTTTTAATTCATAAGAAGCTTCTACAAAATAAACTGAAGAAAAAGGATAGGAGCCAGGTGCTGTGGTGCTCACCTGTAATCCCAGCTACTCCAGAGGTTGAGGCAAAAGGATGGCAAATTCAAGACCAGCCCGGGAAACTTAGCAAGATGGTGTTTCAAAATTAAAAAGGCTGGGGATGTAGCTCAGTGGTAGAGCACCCCTGGGTTTGATCCCCAGTACCACATGTACACACACACACACACACACACACACACATACAACAGGAGAGAAGAGACTCTTACATACAATTCTCTACTTAGCAGTGGTTCAACTTTTGATTTTTTGACTTTATGATGGTGTGAAAGTGATACACACTCTGTAGAAACCAAACTTGAATTTTGAATGTTGATCTTTTCCCGGGCTAGTGACAGGCAGCAGGATATGCTTTCCTGCTGCTGGGCAGTGGTAGGGAGCTGCAGATTCCCGTCCACCATGGGATCACGAGGACAAATAACTGAAACTCTAGTGTACAGTGTTGCTAAGCTGTGATGTTCAGTAGGTTAGATGTATTAAATTAATTTTTAACTTAAGATATTTTTAACTTCAGATGGAGTTATACAGGATATGACATCAGCTTTCAAGATTTGAGCCCTTCTCTGCAGCACAGCTGGTGACAACATGAGTCCGTAACAATATCTAGTTCGCGGAGACCTGTGGCTGGGAATCGAGCAGAGAACAGAAGGATGCCTGTGGGCTTCTCCCGCTCCAGTTTCTGAAGCTGAATCATGCACAAGGGCAAAAGCTGGTTCAGTGGCCACTGAGGAGTAACAGAGTTAGATATTATGTCTGGCACAGCGCCCTTGCCTCCAAAGCTCTTAGATAAACACCTTCTATGTGGGCAGTCACCGTGGGATTCAGAATTTCTATTTCACACATGCTTAGGTTGCAAGCAACAGATGGAACCGAGGTCTCATGCCTGGCTGCTCATGTCCAAAGTCTTCACTGAGACACATGACCTGGTCCTGCTTTCCTCTCCAGCCCCCTGTGCCCCTGTTCTAGCTCTTGCTCCAGATACTGAGCTAGGTGTGGCCAGCTCTTTAATCTGGGACCAGTACCGCACACCTGCCCCACAGCTCATTCTTCTGTTTGCAGCTGCTTGACATTTCTTCCAGCAGAGTCCTCCCCGAGCACCCCCTGAGTTAAATACCATCAGCTCTGCTCTGGAACACCCTGGGGTCATCCCAGGAAGCATCGCAGTAGAATGGTTGCCTGATTACATGTCATCAACCCTACCAGAATGTTGGCTTTTGTTGTTGCTGTTGGCAAGGGCTATAGTATTTACCACAGTTACCTCTAGTTCTGGGCAAAACGCTCGCCAAACACTTGCAGAATGAGTAACCTGCTGGCCTGGCCTGCCCCTTCAGGCATCCTTCAGGTCAGGCACAAAGCATCCCTGGGCTACACTCCCACTTGCTCACACAGTTCTGAGGAGAAAGATAGTGGGAAAACTCCAATAAACAGCCACACTTACCAAAATGTCTCTGCCTGGAAGAGAAACTTCAACACAAAAAGAGTTAAATGCCAACAAAAGTCAATGAGACTGCAGACTCCCACCCAAGTTCTCAATGTGTTGATTTACCAGGAACAAACAGAGGTTACAAGGTCTGGCAGGGCAGGGGACATGCACCAGGGGACTGGAGTTCTAGCTCTATCTCTATGCCAAACTGTGACTTTGGGCAATTGTTGCCACCTCATATGTCTGAATGTCCCCAGAGCCTGCAAAGTAAAAGGTTGGATTAGGTGCCGGCTAGGACACTGGGAGGGAAGGTAGAAGAAAAGCCAACCAATCTGAAAAGCACATAGGCTGGGCTTTGCCCACCCTTGACCTCAGCCCTGGATGCTGCCCAACCCAAACAACCTGCCTAAACAAACTCTCCTTGCATTAGACACTCACATTCTAGGTCACAGGGCAAAAGTCTCACAAAGGCCCTTATTGTTGGTGCTTTTTACAAACAAGCAAATCTAGACTAGGCAAGCACTTTTCCTCTGACAGGGAGGACACATGCTTCCCCACACCCATTTGCCACAGTATAGGTCTTGCTTGAACCTAATTTCTACCAAGATCAGGCAATAAATAATGAACCCCATGGTGCCGGGCTGCATTGCCAGCCTTGAATCTGCTGCCCTGTGATTCTGCTCTGCAGGCAAATCCATGTCCTTTTCTAAGATACCGGTGTTGGGGGGCTGTCAACTATGTTGATTTCACTGTGATTCAATGATTTCATCGAGAGAGAGGAAAAAGAGAGTCTGTTGATATTTCTCCTAAATGCATAGGCTTTGATATCAGACCTGGGTTCAAGCTCTAACCCTGTAAATTTCTAGATATTTGACTTCCAGCCAGTTTACCAACCTCTCTGCATCTCAGTTTTGAATTTACAGAGTAGGATATAATGCCTACCCTGAAGGGCTGTAATAAGACTAACTTATACAATGCCTGTCCAACACACAGCTCAGGGCTTGCCTAGTGCACACACCAGTGAGTGGTTAGCAAATATTATCAACTGTTAACAGCCTGGAAACATCTGACCCAGAGCAATGTGGCATGTGCTCTTAAAAGAATTTCCCCATGCCCCATTGTCACGGGCTTATATCAAGACTAAATCACAATACCACAGCCCAGAATTAATGTCTTTTCATGTCACCCCACCTGCCACCTCATAGTTCCATTTGCTTTTGATTAAACAATTGAGAACTCAATTAGAAAAATAAAAATCCCCATGCGGTTGTCTTCTTTATCCCAGGCTTTGGGATGATGGTCTCAGCAGCCTGTCTTGGTGACTCAGTCTACAGCTGTAGTTACAATAAGAACTAAAAAATTTTTCACACCACCTGTTTATGAACCCAAATACAAAACAGAAAAGGAGTTCCTAGAATATACCCAGAAAGCAGGATTGGCTATTCCTCAGGAACATTCGGAACACCCCATACTTCTGGCCTGTACAGGCTGGTATCTTTGATGCTTATGTTCTCCTGAGGGTGATGCTCGAATATTATTGCTTTCAAAGGAATGACTGAAACAGAGACCTGACAGATTGAAGAAGAATGTGGCATCACTATTGTCAAACCAGAATATAAAATAATATGATGCTAATTTTAAAACAAAGGACTTCCCAGAAAAGGCTAAGAATATCTTCATTAAAGCTCAGCTTTGTCTAAACAAGTTCTTATCCTCCTTAGAATGGCAAGACCCCTGAGGGGCAGATTCTGGACATCACCTCTCGGTTTTCTTAAGAAGGATCAGTTTTGAAAGCACAGGAAGTTTAAGGCACAAGCTTAAGTTCCTTTATTTTTAGCTGAACAATAGTGACTTGGCACAGACTCTGGACATGGTCTGGGACCTCAAGTATAAGACCATTTGCTGGAGCTTCATGGAGTCTTTAGAGCCAGCTCAGGTGGTTCAGGTTCACTGCTCAAGTCTGGTGAATCAGGGCAACATGTATGGCCAGACTACCATACACAAGTACAGGCAGCAGACTCTGGCCATCTATCAGTTTGGTCAGTTGATGTATGGACAAGAAGACATACCTAAGGATGTCCTGGAGTATGCTGTCTTTGAAAAACACCTGATGAACCCCTATGGGAGCTGGAGAATTCATGGCAAGATTGTTCCCCCATTGGTACCCCCTAAACAGTCCATTCTTAAGATGGGGATGATTCCTGGCCCCCAGCCAAAACCATGGGAGGACTATGAAGAGGCACAAGAAGAGACCCATAAGCGTCAGCTAGACTGATGGCAAAAGTGACTCTTGGGGCTTAGTGGTACACACTTGTAATCCAGTTACTTGGGAGGCTGAGGCTAGAGTATCACAAGTTCAAGGTCAGCCTCAGCAACTCAGCAAGACCTTGTCTCAAGATAAAAAAAAAATAATGGGGCTGGGGATGCAGCTCAGTGGTAGAGCACCCCGGGGTTCAATCCCAGTACCCCCCCAAAAAAAACCTGACTCCTGGGTCAAGCCTAGGTGGTGAGGCTGCTGAAGGCTGTGATGTCATCCATTCCACCAGGCTACCCTTGTTCTGCAGAGGGTCTTTTCAGCAGACTCATTCTCACAACCATGGCTGATGGCTGGCCCACGCAGGTGGCTGATATGCACACCCATGGACCCTCTTCTTTTTAAAAATCACATGTCTAGTTTCTGAGTTTAGATCAAAGGCAGTATGTTTCAGAGGACAAACATCTGATGTGGTTTTTTTCACAGCAGACACTGAGAGAAAATAAGAAGCATTCTTTTTCTGATTACTGAGCAGGGCTCAGAGTTCGAAATAAAACACTATCAGAGTGTTGGACACACACACACAAAAAAGTCCCCATGCAAAGACTGGCCTGTCCGTGACCATGGTGGCAGACACAAGCCCAAGAATCCCAACAGTTCAGATCTGTGGTTTCTTTCAGCCCTGGCAGCAGAAACTCGGAGATCAGGTAGCTCTGTGCAAGGTACTGACTGAGCTTGCCTCAGCCAGCTTTTGTTTCCTCATGGAGAAATCTTTAGAATATGTTTTAATCTCATGAAAAATTTCCTTCTTAGGAAGGGGTGAAGGAATAAGTACCAGGAAGCTGGGAGTCCCATCAGGACACATGATAATGGATAACACCTGGAATGAAGAGGCAGGTCCCCAGCTGCCCCTGCCGGCCTTGGAGCGGCCTTAAACCTCACTGTTTTGTCTGGGTTGGTTTTGGTTTCTTGCATTTAGAAAAACCTAAAAGATCAAGACCAAGCAGGTAAGAGGGTGAATAAAGTCTAAAGCCCCAAATGTAAGTTAGACTCCTCAGCCAAACTTTCCCTGACTTGATTAATACATAAGCCAGTGACTAAGCTATTCTAACACATTCTATTCCACAGCCCAGTAGGGACCTCCCCATTATGGAAGGACAAAAACTCTAGATTAGTAACTTCAGTCCCTGTCCAACTTCACTGTGTCTGTCTGCTATACGGGGTACATGACAAGGCCACCTCCAACTTCAGCGTCATTGTGGACATACCACCGAGGCCCAGAGGTGAAGGGAGACTTCTGGGGCCCTGTTGTCTGGGATTGCCAATGAGGGTCTGGTATGTGCCTGGTACTATGCCCTCCACTTTGCATACATTTCTTCAATTAGTCCTCATCAAAACCCCTTGCTGCAGGAACTATTGTGTCATCTTTTACATATTGGAAACTTATGACTCAAGAGAGGTTAAGTGTTGAATGCCCGGGACATTGGCAGAAGCAGGTCAGAAGCCCCACAACCTCATGTCAGAGGGTATCATATAATTTTGCTTTGACCATTAAGTAAAGATTATAAATGTTGTAGCATTTCCCAAGATTGAGAGAGTAGTGAGCAGTAGAGTTGGGAAGGAACAATAAGAGAGGTAGGAGGATTTGGAGGGACCCAGGGGAAAGAAAGGGGCCCGGAATCCTGTGGGCAGGGAAGGAGTTGGGTGTGTTCAGGAAGCAGGGCAAGACTAAGTGCAGGCTTTGTGTCAGCAAAATTTCTTACATCCCTGCTGTAACTAATCTGTAAGTGAAAGCCTATCTGAGCATGGGTGAATGTGTGCTGTTAAAGGCACCTGAGAGTTTTAGTAGCTCTTATAAAAACCTGGTCCCCAGCACTCAGGGTAAGACAGCCGCGGGGCAGGCAGGGAGTCCTCCATACAGCTTTTCTCAGCCAACCTCTGTTCCTTCCGTGTACCTAGGGCATTGCGAACAGGGATGCTCCTGATAGCTTCCTCTACATGAGCTCTGTAGACTCAAATTGCTTCAAAAAGGGTTTCTCTTTTTTGTGCTTTGGAAATTCTACTGTTCAGATGGCACTGTGAGTTTAATCTCTTCACACTTTGGCATTGAGAGAAAAATGTTGTTGTTTTTAATAGGCTTCTTTTACTCATCCAATACATAATGTTGCTCTTAAAATTAAAGTCATCTGGGTGACTAGTTCTAGAAACAGAACAAGATAAATTCCAGGTTGTCCTGACACAGCCAGACCATCCAGCTGTGATGCCAGCTCCCTGTGAGAGAATGGTGTGCCCACAGCCCTCAGCCCCCAGCTCCCGGACAGCAGGACTCTTGCTCTTCCTAGGCCTTCAGCCCTGAGTCTATGCCTCTCCTGAAATCTCTGCTTCTGACCTCATATGCCAGCTTTCTGTGACCAGGCCATGATGCAGAGAATGACTGAGGTAAAGTCATGCTGCCTTGCTTCCAATTAATTAATTAATGCCTATCCAGTGCCAACCAAATTGCCAGACTGTGATTGTGAGCAAGACAATCCTAGCATTACAAGGGCATCTGCTTGAGAGTACAGACTCTGGGTCTAGACTACCTGGACCAGAATCCCAGCTCTGCCACTTGCTAGGGATATGACGCTGGGCCAGTCACTTAACCTCCATGTATCTGTGTCCCTTAGCTTCCCCTCTGTTATAATGATGATGATAACAGTACCTTCCTCACAGTGACAAGAGGACTATGTGAATTCATATATGTAAAGTGTATCTATGGTTAGTACCCAGTAAGGCCTATGTATAAGTTAGTATAACCTATGCCTAAGTTAGTTAGGCTAACACAAGTTAGCCATAATGAACCAACCAACACAATAAAATGTAAGTGTTCCCTATAACAAGGGTAGAAAGTACAAGATATTTTAGAAAAGCACAAAAGAGGGATGCATAACTCAGAAGTGTTTCCCAAAAGTTTCATACCCTAAACGGGGACTTTAATAATCAGTTCACCAGAGAGGCACGGTTGGCCCATGCCTGTAATCCCAGCAACATGGAGGCTGAGGGAGGAGGATCACAAGTTCCAGGCCAGCCTAGACAACTTAACTAGACCCTGTCTCAAAATGAAAAATTTTAAAAGGGCTAGGAATGTAGCTCAGTGGTAGAGTACTTGTCTAACATGTGTAAGACCCTGGATTCAATCCCCAGTACTGGAAAAAAAAAATCATTTAACCATAGGAAAAGGGGTGGGAGAGAGAATGCACTGACAGGAAGAATTGAGGGAACAGCATTTACAAAGGTATGGAGGCAAAATGTGTGCTTTCTTTGGTGAGTTGCTTCATTTTAAAAAATAAAACAAGTAGTACATCACTAAGTACCAGTTATTACAGAATTTATAGTGTGCCTTCTATCCACTGAACCAGTAATATATAAACAAAGAATTCAGAAAGAATTCAGATTCAGGTCACAAAGAACAAGCCTGACGTAAATTCATCTCCAGCAAGCTCAAAATGGCTTGAGTTCTTTTTTTATTTTCAATGGGAAACAAACATTTGTGAACCTCCAATTTTTAGGCTAATATAATTGTTCTGATCCAGACTCCCCAAGAGAAGACAGTGTGGTCTTTGTGTTTTATTCCCACCACTGTCCCCAGCACAGCGCACTACAAATAGTAGGTACCCAATATTGCTTTTATTTTCTCTTTTATACTCAAATTCACTAAATTTTCACTTGCATCCTAATTTTTTAAAAAATGCTTTTTAAATAATGAGTGTTAAAATGAATCCTGCCAATGCTCAGAGCTTCTCATCCCACAAAAGTCACAAAAGGCAAGTTTGGGCCTGACTCCAAACTCTTAGCACAGCTAGCTAACTCCAAGATGACATCACCATGGAGCTGTTTTATGACCTGCTGGAAAATCTCAGCATGAACTAAGAGCAAATCTTAGAAAGACAATACAAATACAAACAAACTGGATTCTACATATGAAGACATTGAAGAGAACCCACTGGACCTATGATTAGATTTCAATTTTAAAGAAATTAAAAGGGGGATAAATTTCCAAGCAGATAATAATACTTTTCAGAGAACAGCAAAGCTTCTTTTATATTAACAAACAAGGAACTGTGGTTCCTGAGATAATAAGAGGAAAGGGATTTTATAATTCATCTAAGCCAACGATTTTCAAACGAGTGTTGACTGAGGAACCCTTTGTTCAAACTAAATATTACTAAGATGTGTGAACAAACAAAACACACCAAGACAGAACTGTTCTGATTGAAGGTAGGGCCCAAGCCCCAGTCCATCTAAAACCTTAATTGTAATATAATTAGAATTTTTAAAAAAATATATAACAAATGTAGATAGAAACTAGGGGTTTGGGATCTAGTTCAGTGGTAGAGTGCTTGCCTAACATGCATAAGGCCCTGAGTTTAATCCCCAGTACCACAATTAAAAAAAAAAGCCTAGACAGAGATTCATAATAGTATTATGGTGATTTCTGCATGGTGAGATTATGGAATTTATTTTCCTTTTATTTATCTGTGTATTTTAGCTTTCATAATGAATACACATTAATTTTGTCATAAGAAAAATGCAGGTTTGAAAAAAGCAAATGCCAAACTTAGCAAGATGGCGACCAAGGGAGATACCATGCTACGATCTGAGATTTGGATCTCATTCGCCATGAAAGCAACTTCTTCACAGGAGAAGAAAAGCAACAAAAACTTGAAGTAAACAACGAAGGGTTTGAAACGTGACAGAATCAAAGCCAGAAGACAAGGCAGGGGAAGTAAAAAGCTCCAAGCGCCTTACCTAAGGGACGGCAGCGGCGCCATCTTGGCCGCTACCAGCATTGCAGCTTCCACATGCTGCCAGCAGAGAAGCCAGAAACCTGTTGTGAGTTCAACTGCAGATCAGCAGAGACGAAAGCAAGCAGCGGCTCCTCCACACTCAAGAGAACAAACAGCGGCAGCGGCAGCGACTGCAGCGGCGCCATCTTGGCAGGAATTTGACGGCAGCTACCAGCATTGTGGCTCCTGCACAAGACTAACGGAGATGCCAACGACCTGCTGTGCATCCAGTAGCTGCAGAATAGCAGCAGTGAAGGCGAGCAGCGACTCGTTCCACGCGCAGCACAGACTCGAACTGCTGCGTTGGCAGAAGTGGCAGCAGTGCCATCTTGATCAGACTGCACCAACATCAACTGGCATTGCGGCTTCTGCAGGCCACCAACAAGGAAGCCAGGGAGCTCTTCTAAAACCAGCACTGCAGAGCATCAGCGACGGGTGCGTGCAGCAGTTCGATCCACATTCGGCAGAGTCCTCAGGGCCTGGAGGCCTGACCAGAGCCTGCAGCAGTGACTGAGCCCCCCCCACCAGAGATTAAGAGCAGCGCTCAAGGAGACCGTAAGTCAAGGAGCCGCCCCAGGGGGAGACCACCCAGCACGGCCACAGGGACTCGCGGAGTCTGAGACGGTGCGGATTGTCCCGGCGGAGGTAGGAGTGGGGTCTGCTGTGGGACATGGTAGATGCATGGATAAACAGACAGTCCCTGGCGACATTTGAGTGGGACAGACTTGCAGCCCGCAGGTCGCGGCACCCTTGTAGAGTCCCCAGGGAGCACCACAGGACATAGAGCTGTGGTACCAGGGAAAATTGGACCAAACCAGCCCTCTCTGTAGAAAACGTGGAGTTCCATGTTTACACAGAATTGGGGCAAGGCGACACTCGCAGCGTCTGTAGGCAAAGAGAGACACAAGCCCAGAGCCCCCTGCTGGTGACACCTGCCATAGGTGTAGATAGAGAGAGACATAGGGACAGCCCAAGTAGAGACCATGGAGACCCACGCTTGCAGTGAGAAAGGCAATAGCGGCACTGGTCGCTTGCACAGGTAGTTAGAGGTGCCAGGCAAGGGTCCCAATCACTGAAGGAGACCAAGAACTGGGCCTGCAAATGGACGTTATACCAAGCAAGTGAGAATAACCATTCAGGAAAGGATATTCACCTTTAAGGCTCACCTAGTAGCAACTATCTACCTCCAGGATAAGAAAACATAAAGGGAGAGGGATTAGACATAGGATACCTACACAGTGAGAGAGAGAGAACTACCAAAAGCAACAAAGGTATAAACATAAGAAACCTGAAATCATGAAAAGGAAGAATAGCAAAGAAACAATGAGCCCCCACAATCCCACAACAACAGAACCCGCCAACACAGAAGTGCAAAGATTGCCAGAAGGACAATTCAGAACTTCAATAGAGGAAATGATACAGGATTTCCGAAAAGAATTCAGAGAGAACCTGACAGAAATGAAGGATCAAATAAGCAGGAATCAAAAAGAAGCTCTGAAGGAAGTGAAGGATGCAACAATTGAAATGAAGGCATCAATACACACCATCAACAATAGACTAGAGCACAGGGAAAACAGAATCTCACTCTTAGAAGATGACCTCTCCAAAAATGAACACATAGTATATAAATTAGAAAAAACAATTCGACAGCATGAATTGGACACTGAGGAGATCCCAGCCAGTCTTAAAAGAGAAAACATAAGAATAATAGGCATAGAAGAGGGATTAGAAGCTGAAACTAAAGGAATCAATAATCTATTCAGAGAAGTAACATTAGAAAATTTTCCAAACATAGAAAGAGAGGTCGATACACAGGTACAGGAAACATATAGAACCCCCAATAGACAGGATCAGAGAAGAGGTTCACCACGCCACATAATAATCAAACTGACTAATGTAGAAGCCAAGGAGAGAATCTTAAAGGCAGCGAGAGCAAAAGAGCAAGTAACATTCAGAGGCAAACCAATAAGAATCACTCCCAACCTTCCAAACCAAGTCATGAAAGCCAGGAAGGACTGGAGCGACATATTCCAAATTCTGAAAGAAAACAACCTCCAACCAAGATTGTCTACCCAGCAAAGATATCTATCAAATTTGATGGAGAAATAAAAACCTTCCATAACAAACAGAAGCTGACTTTATGTCTTCCAAACCAGCACTAAAGAAAATGCTCAAAGAGATTAATTACAAAGAAGAAATAATAAGGAAACACCAGAACCAGAGAAACAGTGATTCCCATCAAAAAAAAAAAAAAACTAGGCAAAGAACAAACACTACCTTAAACAGAAATTAAAACCCAAAATGTTAGGAATGAAAACCAGTCTCTCAATAATCACGCTGAACATAAATGGCCTCAACTCCCCAATCAAAAGACATAAGGTGGCAAAATGGATTAAAAATCACAGTCCATCTATATGCTACCTGCAAGAAACACACCTTTCAAGTAAAGATACACACAAACTAAAGGTGAAGGGATGGAGCAAGGTAATCCACACTAATGGAACTCGAAAACAAGCAGGAGTAGCAATTATGATATCAGACAAATTAGACTTCAAACCTAAACTTATCAGAAGAGACAAAGAAGGACATCTCTTACTGGTAAAAGGAACAATCCAGCAAGAGGATATAACAATAGCCAACATTTAGGCCCCAAACATAGGTGCAACCACTTTCATAAAAGAAACTCTTCGCAACATTAAATCACACATAGATCCCAATACAATAATATTGGGAGACTTCAACACACCTCTCACACCACTAGATCAATCTTCAAGACAAAAGGTCAGTAAAGATGTCTCAGACCTAAGGAACACCATAAACCAAATGGACCTAGTAGACACATACAGAATATTCCACCCAACTACAGCTGAATTCACATTTTTTTCAGCTGCTCATGGAACTTTCTCTAAAATAGACCATACCCTAGGCCACAAAGTTAGTACTAGCAAGTTCAAAAAATATGACATAATCCCCTGTGTCTTTTCAGACCATAATGGAATGAAACTAGAAATCAACTATAAGACCCAGAGAAACCTCATAAACACGTGGAGACTGAATACCACACTGCTGAATGAGGAATGGGTAAAAGAAGAAATAAGGGGAGAAATCAAGAAATTCCTAGAAACAAATGAAAACAGAGATACAACATATCAAAATCTCTGGGACACCCTGAAGGCAGTATTAAGAGGAAAATTCATAGCACTGAGTGCCTACATAAGAAGAACAGAAAATCACCAAATAAATAACTTAATGACACATCTCAAAGCCCTTGAAAAACAGGAACAGTCTAACCCCAAAGCTAGTAGAAGACAGGAAATTATTAAAATCAGAGCAGAAATCAACGAAGTAGAGTATAAAAAAAACAATACAAAAAAATCAACAAATCCAAAAGCTGGTTCCTTGAAAAAATAAACAAGATAGATAAACCACTAGCCAACCTAACCAAAAGAAAGAGAGAATCAACCCAAATTACTAAAATAAGAGATGAAAAAGGTGATATTACCACCGACAGCATGGAAATTCAGAGGATAATCAGAAACTACTTTGAAAAACTATACTCCAACAAAATGGAAAACCTAGAAGAAATTGACAAATTCCTAGACGTGTACAACCTTCCTAAGTTGAATCAAGAAAACATAGAAAATTTAAATCGACCAATAGCAATTAACGAGATTGAAGCAGTAATAAAGAGCCTACCATCAAAGAAAAGCCCAGGTTCAGATGGTTTCCCAAGTGAATTTTATAAAACCTTTACAGAAGAACTACTCCCAATACTCCTCAATCTATTCTGTGAAATAGGAAGAAATGGGACTCTCCCAAACACATTCTATGAAGCCAATATCACACTAATACCAAAACCAAAGACAGCTCAAGAAAAGAAAACTACAGACCTATATCATGGATGAACTTAGACGCAAAACTTCTAAACAAAATACTAGCAACACGCATTCAAAACCACATCACAAAAATCATACATCATGACCAAGTCGGATTCATCCCAGGGATGCAAGGCTGGTTCAATACACGAAAAACAATCCATGTAATCCACCACATAAACAGAACTAAAGACAAAAATCACATGATCATTTCAATAGATGCTGAAAAAGCATTTGACAAAATCCAACACCCATTCTTGATAAGAACACTGCAGAGAATTGGAATAGAAGGAACATACCTCAACATCATAAAGGCAATATACAATAGGCCCACAGCCAACATCATATTGAATGGGGAAAAACTTCAAGAGTTCCATTTAAAAACAGGAACAAGACAAGGATGTCCGCTGTCACCACTCCTTTTCAATATAGTACTCAAGACTCTAGCCAGAGCAATAAGGCAAGAGAAGGAAATAAAAGGAGTACAAATAGGAAAAGAGGAACTGAAACTATCTCTATTTGCAGATGACATGATATTATACTTAGAAGATCCAACAAACTCAACTAAAAGGCTC
>PVJS01043349.1:0-17106 GCA_004027185.1 Glis glis | reverse complement strand
CTGATCTTCACGTCTTGGACTGGGACTGAATTAGTGGTTGCTCCAATCCTAAGACTCCAGCTCTTAGACCGTTCGACCAGCTACTGGTTCCTCTGACCCTCCACGTGCAGTCAGAACCTGGGACTACATTGCTGCAAACTGTAAGCCATCTGATAAATCCTTTTTTTTAAAAATATACTCATTCTCTGTATTCTGTTAATCTAGAGAACCCTGTCCAATACAGAGGGTAACCAGGAGAGTACCAGAGATCACATCGGGAGTGGAACCACATGAAGGACTTGGGGCTTTTAGCTTTAACACATGAAGATCTCAGTCAGAAGACCCTGGGTGATAGTGTGTCATGGAGACATACAAATATAGAAAGAAGGACAGGAGGCAAATAGTCCGCATGAGTACCCATTGTGAACCAAGCTAAGAGGAATAAGCACTTGATGGGTATTGTTTGAATTGCTCCTTAAAACAACCCTCCAACTGGTTGACCATACTAGGGTTGTATGTTTTATCTCACATGTGGAAGCTAGAGAGAAATTAGGAACCAGAAATGTCTTTAGATAAATGAGGAGAGAGGGCAGTTGAATGATGGATGGAAGGGTAGGGGAGGGGGATAAAGGAGAACTGATGAGATTCAAATACTGCTATGTCCATATATGAAGGCATCACCACAATCTCACTAATGTATATACGGGGAGGGTGGGTAGCAGGGTGAGATCGGAGGGAAACACAAAGTTCTGTGTGCATGCATGTCTATATCATTTTGAACCTTACTGTGAGGTCTAATTACAATGCACCAATAAAAGTATAAAAATGCAAAAAAAAATCCCCTCCAAGGTAAATATCATTTCCCCATTTTATAAATGAGGAAATGAAGCTCAGGGAGATGTGAACTTGTTCCAAGTTCACAAATAGCCACAGGCACTAGGATTCAAACCTGGGCTGTTCAGCCCAGCACCATCCTTGTTCTTAGTTCTTACTGGGCCTCTTTACCATCAAGGCCTCTTGCAGGGATAAGAAACTATAAGGAGCTTTGGGCTGAGGAAGCCAAGGCTCTTGTTCAGCACTCACACCTGTAGTTTCTGTCAATGGAACTCATCAGGACCTTGCAGGGGACAGATGACTGTCCTTTCCTGGGGTGGGGGGCGGTGGTTCATCTGCAAAGCACGTGGAGACTTTATTAGAATGAACAGGCCCATCCCTACTTTTTAAGTTGAGGAACACATTTTCTAGTTTTCCAACCTATTCTCTCCTCTTCAGACCACTAACATTTCCACAAAAGCACGTCTGCATTGTGTTTAACCAACCATCTGGAGATAAACAGCTTTGCCTTTAGACCTTTGAGGAGGGAATATAAAAGAGGATAAAAAGAAAAAAACAAGAGAAGGAAAAAATGTTCTGTGAAGCGTTTCTGCCCCAACACATTTTCACGCAGAGGCCTCTACCCATTTCAGGCTGACATTCTGGACCTAAGACTTCCAAATTGCTGGTTTAAATATGCCACCTCCCAAAAAACAGTAGTACTCTTAGATCAAGGGACCTTCCCCACTTTCTAGCTAGAGCCCAAACTTGAAAACAGGCTCTGCCATTACTCACTGCGCCTCTTGAGCAAATCCCCTACACATGCAGGACTCTATCTTCCCATCCATACCAGGAGGAAATCTACTCATTCAACGAATGTCTAGTGAGGGCCCACTGCGCTGAGCTCTGGGCTCTGAGCTGGGGAAATGGGGACCAAACCCATCAAGGGTTTCAATGTGCAGTGGGATGATGGGCCCCTGAATAGAGGTAGCAAGGTCAGGGCAGAGAAGTAAACCTGTAATCCAGGTTTGAGGGTCATGGAAAGATTACCAGTTGCTGAGGCTTGAATCACACATGAGAGTTGGCTGAGTGGAAAACAAGGGACATAAGAGACATGTGATCCAGGAGAAGGGAGCAGCAGGGCACTGCACACAATCTGGAGTGGTGGGAATATCAGGTCCATGATGCGCAGTGTGGACAATGGTGGCCACAGAGATGGGCCAGGAATTGCTCACAGAGGAGGTCATGATCCATCATAGGGGAGCTGGCTTTATCCCAGATGATGTCCCCAGTCCTTTTAGGCCAGCTTTCCCACTTCTATGCAAACCTAAAACACATCTCCATCCATTCCCTTTGTCAACAAATATGGCTAAGTACCTACTAAGTGCAAATATTGTGGTGGGTGCTAGGGATACAGTAGGAACTTCATAATCCCTAAGGTAAGCTTTCATATATATCAAGATCTGAAAATCCTGTAATAAAGGATAAGATCTACATCTACCTCTGGAGGGGTGACAAAGAAAGGCATGAGAGATCTTATTCTGCAATGCCAGCCTAGGAGAGTATCGGAGGATGCACCAGCTGAGGCAGAAGCACATCCTGGACTGAATTAGAGTACAGGAAGCTCAGTGATTAGTCACTCTTCAAGTATATGGATAAGAACAAGCATATGTCACCTCCAAAAAAACAATAGTATTTCAGATTAAGGGATCTTCCCCACTTTCTAGCTGGAGCCCAAACTTGAACACAGGCTCTGCCATTACTCACTGGAAAGACCAATTTGGTTTGGAGGAAAGTAAAGAGGGGAGGAGGGTTGAGGTATGTGGCTTCTAATAGGCTTCCAAGGGTCTTTGGCTCCTGTGTCTGCATCCTTGTGTATATTACAACCCTCTAGTGATTTGTTTTTCTTAAATAGAATTCAGCAAAAGGTGTGGGATGTTACTTCCCATGTTAGGTTACAAAAGACCCATTTCCTATTTGTTCACACTCTTGCTGGCTCATTCACCTTCTTGTTCTGCTCAAGCCAGATGCCATGTTTTAGGCCAACCATGGAAGGGGCCTGATGACAAGGAGCAGAGGGATGCCTTTGGATGACAGCCCTTGAGGAACTGAAACCTGCCGACAAATGCACAGTGAGCTGGGAAGCAGATCCTGCCTCAGTCGAACACTGGAATGACTGCAGCTCTGGTTGACAACTCTATGGCAGCCATATGAGAAGACATCTTAGCCCAAGGCACATTCTAGGCCCTTGAAGAAGTCTGGAGCCAGAGGACCAGTTGTACAGTGCCTGGATTCCTGACCAAGTGATTCCTAAAAAATGCATCTGATTCATTTTCTGATTCCTGAAAAAGTGATATAATAAGGGCTTGCTGTTTAAAGTTATCAGTTTTGGGGTGATTTGTTACATGGCAATAGATAACTAATACCAGGACCTCTTTAAGTGGGTAACTGAGAGAAGCTGAAAAGTCACTGTCCTTAGCTGGAGACTTAAAGACCTTCAAGTTTAAAAGAGACCTCCATTCATTTGAACAGCATTCCCCAAGCACAGGGACTTTGCTGGACCTTGGGCAAGTTGTAGGACTTGCAAAGGAGCAGGGTACAGTCCTTCCTGAGAGGAACCATAGTCAGGTGGGCAAGAAGATCAGGAGGAGGAATAATTATGCTACGCCAGGATAAATGTTTGGTTGTTCCACTGAAGATTTTACAACTGTGCAAGCGCTGAGAGGAGGCAGTCACTGACATTCACTGGACAAAATCAGGGCCGGCTTCATGGAAGAGGAAGCGAGTGAGCTGGTCCCTTTGATGTGTACAAAGGCATGTCTCCCTGGAGGACCCTGTGTTCACACATCAGTCCTGGAAGCAAAGTCAGTAAAATAGAAGGGCTGTGAGTTCTGTAATCAGGCAAATGATGTTTGAAACGCAGCTCAATAATTTCTTAATACTGCAAATTTCAGAAGTTAATAAAAAGACAGAGCTAAGAACATGGCCCTCCGAGTCCCATAGGGCTGGGATCAAGCAGAAGCACTGTTCATTACCAGTAGAGGATGCTAGTACAAGAAATCGTATCTTTCAAAATGTCCGTGTCCTCATTTTGTAAAACAGAAATAATTAAAATATCCACTTCACAAGATTGCTTGAGTTAAACCAGGAAGTTTTTAGCACAGTGACTGGTGATAAGGGAGGCTCAATAATTGTCAGCTGATATCACTGGGAACATTACTTAACTTCTTCAGGATGCTTTACGCATGTGAAGCCTTCAGAACGTCACTCAGTATCCTTTGAGTGTTCATTGACTGCTATTCATTATACTTATTATTACTGTTATTGGAAGATAATACATGTTCGTTGTTTTAAGAAGAGGCCCTTGATCTTGTGAATTCTCCTAGTTCCTCCTAGACAAGGGACCATTCAGCAGTGATATATCCAAGTCGCACCCCTTGTGTAGTTACAGAAACGATCCCTACACTATCCCCAGAGACTTTCTACTCCTCATTCAGGGGTGGAAGGGCACAGATTATGCCCACAGGATGAGCTGTGCTGAGGCATCATTAAGTTAGAGATGGCCGGGGCAAGGTAGTGGTGGTTCCCTAAGTAACTGTAATTCAGGTGCTACACACACCTGGAGCTTCCTGCATGTGCTGTTAAATTTATGGGAGAGCAATAATAGTAACAACATTAGCGTGCATTTATTTATAAAATGCCCACACCTGAGCAGACTAAAGAGCTAAAATAGAAACCCTACTAAATTTTATAGAAATCTATGTACACGAGTGAGGATGTGACTATATGTATAAGAGTCTAAGAATTGAGATCAGGATGTAGGTATACTTAGGGTAGAAATAACAGCAGCCCTGGGAACCATAACAATGAGTTTCTTCTTCCATTTCAATCGTCAACCAGGCCCAGCATCATTAGCAAGGCTGCTGCTGCCTTCTTGGTTTTCCTGTTGTCAGCAGCTCCCAGAATGGAAAATGCCATTGCAAAAGTCAGCTGGGTTCAAATTCTAAGATTTACCAGTTGCTGGCTACGTAACTATGGGCTGATCATTTGTTTTTGAGTATCAGGTTCTTCAAAGGATAAAACTGGCATAATCATAACCTGGTCCTACTGTGGAAGATAGACTCCCCGCACCCCCACTCACTCCTTTTCTTCCTACTTCAAAATGCCAAGGAATATATCAGAATGCACTGTTTTCATAGACTGTCACACAATTGGCTATTTGCAAAGTTTAGTTAGCAAAAATCTATAGTCAAGTAGAGAGGAATATAGAAGTCACTCTCCCAATACCTGATTTCATGTTTTTGTTTTTTTTTTTTTTTGCGGTACCGGTGATTGAACCCAGGGGCATTCTACCTTCAGGCTACACCTCCAGCCCTATTTTTTATTCTTTATTTTGAAACAGGGTCTCACTAAGTTGTGGAGGGCCTCACTAAGTAGCTGAGGCTGGCCGCAAACCCGGATCCTCCGGTTTCAGCCTCCCAGGTACTGGGATTACAAGCGTGCGCCACCATGCCTGGCTGAGTTCATGTTTTTTAAGGGATGGGCTCTGCCTAAATGTCTCTAGCAGAGAACCTGGAATGGAGTATCAGCTAAGTAGGTATTTCGTTAATGAAATGATTGATGAATGAATGAATGAATGAATGAATGAAAAGAGCCTCCAATCAATTGCTGAGGGGGCAGATTCCATGGGCTCGTTTGAAAGGGGGAGACCAGTCATTACCTCCTTGGAACAGAGAGATGGGCAAGAGTTTCAGCTGTGATATTGCTTTGTCTCATAGTAACAACAATGTTCAGGTATTTACTCAGTCCTGAGCCCTGGACTAAGCTTTGCATGTAAGGTTCTCCTGTCATCCTGACCACAACTCTGATGGAGTTATGTCATTACAGTTATTTTATAGAGGATAAAATTAAGTCCATATAAATGAAATGTCATGTGTAGGATCGCCCAACTAATAAAAACAGAACCCCAGATGTCTGACCCTAGGGCACAGCCTCTGAAACTCTCTGTTGTACTGCCTCCCAGGTGACAGCCTTCTGACCCAGGGAGACGACCTCCTCATGCAGCAAAAATTGAGTCGGATACTGCCAGACATGGGGAGGTGAAACAGAAATAGTTGTAGCCCTCATTCTTCCAAAGTTTCTGGTCTGGCGGGGGTTCACAGCCATGACTCTCATTTGTGGTCTGATGAATGCTCGGGTGAAGGAGAGCAGGGTGGTATGGGTGGATATGCCAGGGACATCTCTTTTAGAAAAGGATATTTAAGCCTCGTCCTGATGGTGGGAAGGATGGATGTTCCAGTGTAGAATACAGTGAAAAAGAAGGTAGTGGATGACATGAGATGAGGATGGAGAGGTGAGCAGGGACATGTGAAGCCTTGGAGGCTGTTATGGTACTCAACCTTAACCAGAGAGAGCAGGGGACCACAGGAGGGTATGGAGAATGATGGTGCATGGTGAGGCTGTTATCTTGCTCTGTCTGCCCGGGTGATGGTGAGGAGGAAAGGGTCATGGCTTCACCATGGTGCTAAGACTGGGGATGGAGAGATGTCATCACATGCAAGGTGCATTTTGAGATAGACTCACTGAGCTTGTGAAGGACTATATTTTTTTAGGAGGCAGAAAGCAGAGAGAATAAGTGGTATTTTGAAATCAAACTCTACTCCCAGGTAGTTTTAACAAGTCATTTCATTGCCAAATCAAAATACAGATAACTACACAACATTTTCCTAAAGAGGATTTGGGGTCTTTCTTAATCCAGGGATGAAGACAGTAGTTCCTGCTCTCTACTCTGGCTTTGCTTATTCATTTATCATTTGAATAGTTTATTCTTTAATCAACAAATATTTACTAAATTCCCATATTTCCTATAGGAGCCAAACTGCACAACTTCCTGCAGACCCAGGGTAAAGGAACATAGCAATGCCTAAGAAATGTATCCCTGTTTGACCACGACTTTGGAACAATGGTTTGCTAGACAGATTTTAATTAGCTCACAAGAGCCGATTGTTAAACTTTTAGGGATGTTGCGTGGCAGCTGGTAAACATAGTGGATTGAAATTGGACGTGGTAGAATTTACAGCATGGAGATTGGCAAACGGTACAAACGAGGCTTTTTGCTTGTCCAGGGTTTGTCTTTCAAAGAGCCAGTTTACCAGCATCCCATTGAGTTGGATCATGGGGCTGGTGGTATGATGACTTCTTTTCCAAGGGCAGACAGCGATATGCACAAGAAACCTAGGTCATCGTTACAAACTAGACACAAACCACTTTTCGGAAGTCCAAGAAT
Source organism: Glis glis (assembly GCA_004027185.1). NCBI lineage: Eukaryota > Metazoa > Chordata > Mammalia > Rodentia > Gliridae > Glis > Glis glis. Next base: position 10,028 of record PVJS01043349.1, on the reverse strand, counting down.
TTCAGTGCCAGATTGTAGACCTTGGAGACAGACTTGGGTTTACATCCTGTTGCCAGAACTCACTGATAATCCAGATCAGGCAATTTACTTTACTGTTCTGATCCTCATTTTCTTGCCTTTGAAATGGAGATAATGTATACGTATCATGATGTTTGTAAGTGCTTTGCAGAGGACCTGGCACTTAGAAAGCACTCAATAAAAGATAACTATAGTTATTGTTGCTCTCTTTTTTTCTATCATTTTCTAGTCTATCTTCTTACCTCATTTTATTCTTGATTATCCTTAGTAGCTTCCAACCTTCACTTACACACTACCTGGAGCAATGATCTCTCAGCTCTCAATGCAACACATCCTATCTGTATTCTGCTTTGGGTATAAGAAAGATCCTTCTTAACCAGCAAACAGCATAATTTCTACCAATAGTCTTCATTTATTTACTAATATGCTATGCAAATATTTGCTGCTTTTAAATTAAGTTACTCAAGTTGCTGAAGGTCACAGACAAAAACAATGCAATACTAATTATGTCTACTCTACTGTCGACCTTAAAGAAGAGCACAGCTTGGGAGCCATAAAACCTGGGGTAAGCCTGGTGCAACGGCAAGTGCCTGTCATCCCAGCTACTTGGGAGGCTGAGGCAAGAGAATCACAAGTCTGAGGCAATCCTGGGCAACTTAGCAAGACCCTGTCTCAATACAACATAAGCAACAAAATTGAAAAAGGGCTGGGTAAGCAGGGCATGGTGGTGCATGCCTATAATTCCAGTACTTAGGAGACTGAGATAGGAGGATCACAGGTTCAAGGGCCAACCTCAGCAGTTTAGTGAGGCCCTCAGCAACTTAGTGAGACTCTGTTTCAAAATAAAAAATAAAAAGGGCTGGGGATGTAGCACAAATGTAGAATACCTCTAGGTTCAATTCTGAATACCCCCCCAAAAAAAATAGAATGCTTGCCTAGCAAGTACAAAGCCCTGAATGAAATTCCAACTTGACATTTACTAGCTATATGACTTTAGGGAGCATATGTTACTGTTACCTTTCTCTGCCTTAGTGTTCTCATTTGTGTATCTGTACTTTGATTTCATCTTTGTCAGAGATTAAATCAATTGATAAGTCATCCATGCTTAGAATAGTATCTGAAAAGTATAAGCTAAAAGTGATTCATGATACAGAGGAGGTAATATTGTTTCTGAGTGTCCTATCATGCCTTGTGGTAAGTACTAAGGATATAAAAATGAATAAAAATCAGAACCACACACATCAGCCATGTTTGGCAAGGTACAATACTGGTACATGCCATTGTTAAGAGGAGGAAGACAAGGCTCAGGATTCCAAATCTTTGCTTCAAAGAAGCACACAAGATGTGCATTGGTGAGTCACCAAGGTCCAAACCTCGGGGTCACTGCAGCTCACTGGTTGAGCCTCCTTTGTCTGTTTCCCCCCCTGCAAAATAAGGAATAGTAGTAGAACCTACCTCTTAGGTGGTTGTAGGGAGTAAGTGAAACAACACATAAAATGTATCTGAAGCACACAGTCTGGCACCTGGTAATTGATCGATCAACAGATTATTGACTTGAGAATAAATAAACATGAGTTCTAGGGAGTCCTCTGAGAACCCAGCTCTGTGGCAGAATGGATAGGAACAGCCCATTTTTATGCTTATCACTTGCCTCTACACCCTCTCCTTTACAAAGCATGGGTTCTTGCCAATCCAATCCAGTCCAATTGTTTTTTCTTTTTTTCTTGATGGGGATAGAGTCCCACCCCTAGATCTGTTGTGCTGATTTGTAGTTGGGTTTTTTATTTCAAACGCTTTGTTGGCTCTCCAGGGAGAGGCCACCTATCTGTTCCTAGGTGCCTTGTCCGCACACAGATGATATAAATGTGTTTTAAGTGTCCAGCTCGAGCCCTTGACACGTGGGAGGAAGTCAAGTGGGTAAATCCCGAAGCTTCTGGGAGGCTGTAAATCTTGTATCACAAATGCACATTATGTGATTTTTTTGTATAAATGTTTAATGCTGGTCCAGGCTATGGCTTATTTATATTCTTTGAACACGGAAATAAATACTGTCACCCTTGATCTTTCAATGGGAGAGCGAAGTGGGAGAAAAGACCCTTAATTCACAGTTTGCTGAAGAATTATCCCTGTATAAGGAGAGAAAGAAGAGAGTTGGGAGAAAGGGATGAAGAGAGGTGATACTTGGAATCCTATCTATGCCATTGTTGTCCTTTAGATGGAATGTTCCCTAGAAAAACTAATGTGTTGGCAATACAGAAATGTTCAGAGGTGAAATAATTGAATCATGGCTCCAACAAAATCAGTGGATTAGTCTATTGATGATTAATGCTATGAGCAGATTTTCTCTGCCACATCCTGCCACCAATGATGTTTCTGCCTTAGAGCCGGCCAACCATGGACCAAATCTCTAAAAATATGAGCCCAATAGATCTTTCTTCCTATAGGTTGCTCTTGTCAAGTATTTTGGTCACAGTGGAAAAAAAAAAGCTAATACAGCCATATAGCATAATAGTCTCTTTATCCACATGGTTTTATTTAAACCTCATTACAAACATGTTCATATATCTACAGAGCAAGACAAGGGGCTCAGGGAAACAGTGCTACTTGTCTGAGGCCATGAAGCTTTAAGAGGCTGAGCTGGGATTGAAGATAGGTTTTTGTTAGAAGGATGAATCCTCCCCGGTGCAGCACACTGAATTCTGTACAGTGAGGAGTATGATTCTGTTTGGGGACAACTCCAGTATGATTGGCCATAAAGTGAGGCTGCTAAGTTGCCTGGTCTGTCACCAACACCATGCTCATAGATTTACCAATGTGCCAGTCACTCCATGCCTACCTTCCTGATAAAGACACCATTAGAGTATCTTGTCAGCTTGGACCAGCATAGTAACACCACTTCCTCTAGACAGCTACCCTTATACCACTCACAATACATGGGACCTAAAAGGGACTGGCACGTGTCCCCTCTCTCTCTTTCTCTCTCTCTCTCTCTCATTTTGATACTAAGGATTAAACCAGGGGCATTCTACCTCTAAGCTATTACCCCAGCCTTTTTATTTTGAAACAAGATCTCCCTAAGTTGCTGAGGCTGGCCTTGAACCTGCAATCTTCCTGTCTTAGCCTCCCACGTACTGAGATTAGAGGTATGCACCACTGCACTCTGCTGGGGCTCTCTTCCAATAGCACCTTAACCTTATTGAGTAGATACTACATTGCACTGCTCCCTGGATCAGAATCTCTTATGGGGCATGCTAAAAATATAGTGCTTGAAGCCCTACCTAAGACCTACTAAGCAAGAATCTCTTGGGGTGAGGCCAAGAAACATGAGGCCAAGAAACATGATTTTTAAAGCAAGTTATTTCCCCCTAAAATTGTTAGCTATTGTTCCTATTGATGGAGATTCAGAGCAAATCCTTGATAAATAATATAGGGATAAGCTGGAGATTCAATGGAATTTGTGCTCAAGCCACTAGCCATACCCAGGGGTGCCAATGGAGGCTGATGTCAACAGAGTGATGGTGATGGTTTGAGACTACGTGTGTGCATGCATGCGTGTGCATGTGCATATTTGTGTGTGTGTGTGTGCAAGTTCTCTGGCACACAATAAAGAAATGCAGAAGATGTGTTTTTTTTCTTTTAACTTTTTATGTTCATTTATTAGTGCATTGTAATTATACATTTTGATACATGTCAGGGTATGAACATCATACATGCACACATTGCACATTTAGCCCTCCCTCCAATCCCACCCTATCCCCTCCCCCTTCCCTCCCTTTCATGCTCCGGATAGTGATTGAGTCTTATAGGTTTGTGTATGTACATCATGTGCTATAGTGTGTTTCCCTCCACTCCCCTCCCAACTCCCTCAGTTAGGTCACCTTCTTTGTCCATCTAAAGATTTCTTCTTCTTCCCTTCGAAGTCCCTTCTATGTCCCATTCTATCTAGCTCCAAGAAGATGTATTTCTTTAAAAATTAACTTTATAAAGGATATTTATATGTAGTGTAAGAAATATTATTTGTATTTCTATGCATGTAATGAGTTAATTAGGCTTGTAGATAACACTGGAAACTTAATCCTTATTCATAACCCCATCCATTTTCAGGAAGATCATAGATCCAGACAACTTTCTGAGGGGCTATCCTTGGCTGCAAACCATCACTTTTCCTATCGCGGGCCTCTGGCACACTCGGGTAGAAGTCAAAGAGGATGTGGTGTGCTGGTCTCAGAAGCTACTCAATCCTGTTGTATTCTCTCACTTCAAGTGCATTCCAGATTAAGCACAATTTTTATGGAACCGCCTTGAAAGCCAGAGACATTAATTTATGCCGATTTTCATTATGTACTTACTATGCCAGGTATAGCTCTAATTCAAGTATATCACATAGTAAAAGTATTAACTAGGGCTGTTCTTAGTAAGAACCAATATATCATAACTTTGCCACTCTCAAGGTGCATTTTTGTAGGTAAAAATAACCTTTGGGCCTCATTTGGGCACCTAGGCATCTGGTGTAGTACTGTAAAAATTATTTTGTTCCACTTTAAGGCATTTTCAACTTTTGTGGGCTAGCCTGGGAACTTTGCCTCTTTTATTTATTTATTTAACTTTTCTTTCTTTTCTTTTTTTTTTTTAATTTTTTTTTTTTTGCGGTACCGGGGGTTGAACGTGGGGGCGTTCTACCTCCGCGCTACGCCCCCAGCCCTATTTTTTTTTATACTTTATTTGAAACCGGGTCTCACAAAGTTGCAGAGGGCCTCACTAAGTAGAAAGAGAGAGAGACAGGGAGAGAGAGAGAGAGAGAGAGAGAGAGCTGAGGCTAGCCGCGAACCCGGATCCTCCGGTCTCCGCCTCCCAAAGTACTGGGATTACAAGCGTGCGCCACCACGCCCGGCTTCTTCTTTTTTTTTTTTTTGATGCTGGAGATTGAACCCAGGGGCATTTTACCTCTGAGCCACACCCCCAGCCCTATTTTATTTTTTATTTTGAAACAGGGTCTTGCTAAGTTGCCGAGGCTAGCTTTGAACCTGCCATCCTCTTATCTCAGGCTCCCAAGTACTGGGATTACAGATGTGTGCCACCATGCCCAGCTTTACCTAACTTTTAATACATTTTTATTTATTTATTTATTTATTTATTTATTTATTTATTTACTTAGAGAAAGCACAATATGCATGGCAAAAGATCTTACAAATCAATTGCTAGCGACAGTGTGTGCTCCTAGGTTGGGCCCCTAGGGAGTGCAGCATAAACTTAGCAGGGGTGCAAGCATCCATCCACAGGACCGCAGAGCTGGACAAATGCAGAGCTAGCCAAGAGCTATAAATACAATGCCAAGTGACCCTAACAAGCTCTCCTACCCACTGGGGCTGCTCCAACAGCTTTCTCTTTTGGATTCACGAAAGCAGCTGAAAGGATTGTTTTCCCGAGAGCTTTTTGGCTGCCCTGAGCGTGTCAAGGGACTTTGCTGTTTCTAATTATCTCCCTTTATGTTCAGGCCGAGACTTGTTAATACAATAAACCCGCGTTTCCAGGACGCGCTCACAACGCAGAAACATCTCAAGGTGTTTTACAAGCAGAAGATCATGTTAAATCAAATCAAATACCAATTAAAGATTAACAGCGGTGTTAGAGAGCTGTTATCATGGTCCAGCCAGGGCCTCTGGGACAGCTGGGGTTTCCTCCAAGCTCTAGCCATCCAGCTCTTGCCCAGCCTGCTATTTTGGGATCCACTGGGCATTGCTTGTCTTTGCTTGAGCCTTGAGGTTCCATAATAGCCACATTGGAAAGATGTTAAATGTTGTTGAAGATGGGGAAAGTTGTTGAGATGAGGAAACTGAGTTCTAGAGAGAAGGGGTGATCGAGTATCATGCGAGCCCCCAAATCTAGACTCATCATGATGTTCCAAGAGCCCCCTCCCCCATCACTGGCATACAGCCCCATCTGGATGCTTTTCAATCTCTGCTATTTTCTTGTCATGGATTAAATTGTAGCCTCCAGAAGATATATTCACCTGGAACCTCAAAATATGACCTTATTTGGAAAAAGGGTCTTTGTAGATGTATTGAAGGTCCCCTTCTTAAGAAGAGATCATCTTATATTTAGGATAAGCCCCAAATTCAATGACTGGTATCCTTATAAAGAAAGACAGAGGCAGGGAGTGGAGTGAGGCATCCACAAGAGACGGAGAGCCACGGGTGGGGGTGGCCACCGAGCCAGGAGAGAGGAATGGAACAGGGTCTCCTTCACAGCACCTGGAAGAAATCGATTCTGTTGATTCCTTGAGTTTGAACTTCTGGGCCCCAGAACTTGAAAGAATACATTTCTGTTGTTTTAAGCTACTATTTCTAGGGAACTTTTCTTTCAATCTTCAGTATTGGTACTGCCCCAGCCTGTGTGTAAGCCTTCCCAACTGGACCCCCAAATAGGATTTGCCCCAAGCTCCTTGAGGTTCTTAAGCATTGAGAAACCATCAAGTTCATGTCAGCACCTGTAACTCACTATTTAACTACATGTCCCTCTCTCCTATGAGACTCAGGGTCCATCTGAAGCATGGGCGGTGGGGATTCAGTTCCAGAACCCAGAACCAATCACACCTTTCACATATACAGGTGTTTAAAAGTCTGTTGAATGGATGTAAGTGTAAGTTAATGACTTAGTCCTTGTTCTCTTCCTTCCTTTCCAATTATAGAACCACATACCCATTGTATCTCCATGACTATCGATTAACCTTTCCTCCACCCCTAAGTTAAAATCCATTAAACATAAACTCAGATTTTCAGTCCCTGATATGAGGCAGTGTAATGTCAAAGATTAAATCACCAAGCCAGACATGAGGGCACATGCCTGCAATCCCAGTACTTGGAAGGCTGAGATAGGAGGATCCCAGGTTTGCAGCCAGCCTCAGCAACTTAGTGAGGCTCTCAGGAACTTAGCAAGACCACATTTCCAAATAAAAATAAAATAGGGATGGAGGTGTAAAGGTGGGGGTGTCAGAGGTAATGCCCCTGGGTCCAATCCCCAGCAACACAAGAACACACACATGCACACACAAAAGCAGTTAAAGCACTAGCTTGGGGAGTCAAACATACCTAGATCAATGCCGTAATTCTGTCACTTTCTAGTAAGTAAATTAAACTCTCTGAACTTCATTCTTTTACATGTAGGCAAAAGGTTAATTGAGTTAATATATGTAATGTGGACAACACTCCTTTCAAGAACTCCATAATTCCTATTTTACGGATCAAGACCTCAAATCCAAGAGAAGTGAATTGTTGAGGATGGTGTAGATGGTAGGTGCCACGGCAGGACTTGAATTTAGGGCTCAAGTACATGCTCTTCAACACTGCATTCGATACAATCCCAGGTCTCCTTTTTGCCCCGGAAAGATTTCCCCTCAACTACTTGCTGAGTGATAAAAATATTATTTTATTGTTTTCAAGAATGCAGCCTTTTCAGAATAGCACACATCATTGGATTTATCTTGTTTAGACTTCAGGCTCGTTGGGAGGCCTCTAAATCCACATCTAATACAGACTCCTCAAGTCGCAGCTGGTTTGAGACACTGTGAATCGTAATGCTGGAAGTATGAAAACAAACGCCTTCTGTCCAGACCATCATCTTTCAATTACAGTTCACTCTCTACATTTGGAAGTGCTTTCTTTTGGATGCAAACATTTTGCTGTCTGGTGCTCGTGAGAATTGAGAAGACATTGAGAGGGGACATGGGAAGAACAAAACATGGGGGATGAATGAGATAGGGAGAGGGGAAGGAGGAAGACAATGGACTCATTCTGAATAGACAAGTAGAGCTCATCTAGTTCAAGGCCCTTTATAGCATAATTCCAGAGGCCCTGATCTCACGGATCTATGGACTGGCATTCAAGGAGATTTATGGTGGCTCTTAGAGTTGTAGAATATGCTGACACAGATATAAAACATTTTTTAAAGCAATGGATGAAACTGAGGCACAGGGAACTTATGTAGCTTCGCTAAACAGTGTTAGCAAGGCAATGGCAGAACCAGGAACTTGGACTGGTAATTCAGTACTCTGTAGCATCCAGAGGGGTGAGGTATTCAAATATTTTAAAAAATGGAAGTATGGACCAAGACAGTTTTGCAGGTGAGGCCAATGATAGTTAAACTTGAAAGACAGAAAATGAGAGGAAGAAGGGAGAAAGAGATGGAATATTATCAAGACGACATCTAGAAAGAGATAAGGAGTGATGGAGAATATGAAGACCGAGGAAAAGAAGGTATAAAAACAAAACAAAACAGGGGAAGTCAAAGACAACATATGCAGAGAAAATCCAAACAAGACAAAAGAGAGAGTCTGCAGAAATAAAAGTAAGGGGCTGGATGAGCCTTCGGTCACTCCTTGATGGAAATGCTTTCATGCTTCCTTATGTCTCTGTGCATGAAGCTCTGGCTCCTTACCTGGCTCCTCAGGCCTGGGTGACCTTTCCCACCACCTCAGTCTGGCCTTCTGCCTCCGGGGTGCTTTCTGCCTAGACTGTCTGTTTTTCACTCCACTCCTGGATATTGCTTGGTTCATTTCATCTAAACTTTGACACCTCATCTCTTTCAGGAAACCCTCCACTCTCTTTTTTCTAGTGCCCACTCCTCATTCCCCACAGGGCTGGGAGACCCTCTTTTGTGTTCATGTGGCACCCTACACACCCCCATCATTTTATGTATCGCAATGGGCTGTAAATCTTGGTGTTCATGCCATCCTCCCTTCTCCAGAGGCTATAAATTTCCCAGGGCTGGGAACCGGTTTTGATTTATCTTACATCTCCAGCGCCTACCCCAGGGTAAAGAATAGAATACACACTCAGCATGTGACTGATGAATTCATGACTAATGAATGAATGAATGGACAAAGCCCGGTTCCTCTCAGAGGAGTGGACAATTATGTTTACAGCCACGTGGGGGTGCTCGTGGGTAACTCCACTGATGGGCCCTGGGGGAGCTGAAAGAGTAAGATTTTTTTTCTCTGCTACCAACATTTCCACAAAGCAGAGAAGGTAAGAGTAATATTAAACTCTAGAGATCCTTCCAGACTCCACCAGGCGAGGCTGAGAATGGAACAAAGCCTGCGCTTGCGGATTAAAGACTGAAATGAACTGGATAGCTCTGTGGCCCAGGGAAGCCGCTCATCACTGAAGGGCAATAGTTCACTCCATTCACACAAGCCCAGGCGACGGCCATTATCATCACTGGCCCTCACCTGCCGGGAATAGAAAGATGAGTGAGTAATAAAACATGCTGATCTACTGAGGAAAAAAGGACCCTAATAATACAGGCAATGAGGCTATCTGGGATTCTTATTCTGATTGCCAACATTGATCGCTACCTCCCAAGTCAAACATGATTCCAGGCCCGAGCGGTACAGTTCTGAGGGAGTCACTGCTCCTGGTCTCCCATTCTCTGGTGGGGGGGGGGTGGCAGGATCAACTATGATGTTACAAAAGAGGTGAGAACTCGATGCTAAGAGAGATATAGGTAACATGGCACCACGGTGACATCTGGTCTGGAGGGACCAGGGGAAGCTTCAGAAAGGTGATGGCATTTACTCCAACCAGTCCTGGAAGGATGGTTAGGTTTTATTACACACAGCTAGGTCGGCATGGCACTTCAGGCCGACAGAACAGCCCAGTGGACATTAGCAGGTGAAGATGGCAAGGTGTGTTTGTGAGAGTATGAGCAGAAGGAAAGGAAGTTAAGGCTAGAGAGGCAGGTATGGCTAATCTTAACGATAGCAGCAGAGCTTAAGAATAGTGCAAGAAGCAACGGAGGAGCCGGGCGTGGTGGCGCACGCTTGTAATCCCAGTACTTTGGGAGGCGGAGACCGGAGGATCCGGGTTCGCGGCCAGCCTCAGCGCGCATGCGCGCCCGCACGATCGATCGATCGATCGATCTCTCTCCTCTTTCTCTGTCTCTGTCTCTGTCTCCCTGTCTCTCTCTCTCTCTACCTAGCAAGGCCCTCCGCAACTTCGTGAGACCCGGTTTCA
>PVJS01043348.1:0-17106 GCA_004027185.1 Glis glis | reverse complement strand
GAGGGGCAGGGGTGCTGGAGGGACGGGGTGCTGGAGGGGCAGGGGTGCTGGAGCGAGCGCCGCGGCGGGGTGGGGGAGGCGGCTGCTGGCGGAGGAGCCGCGAGGCATTCTGGGATCACGTCCTCCCGCGGAGGACGGGTGGGGGACGAGAGCCGCGCCGTTCTTTTGTCCTTGGTGCTCTCCTGCGTCCGGGCCCCCGTCCTGCCGTCCGCCCGGTGCGGTGAGTCCCGGCGGCTGCCCGCGGCCGCTCTGCAGGAGGAGGACCCCGCCCTGCGCCCTGGACCGCTCCTAATGACTTCCTCCTGCCACCACCCGAAATGCATTTAATCTGCTCCTGCAAATGGCTAATTTTGAAAATCCGCTTATCAGAATTGGGTCCTCAGCATCCGTATTTATTTATTTTCGTTTTAATCATCTTTCTCCCCACCCCGTGTGTGTGCACTTGATTCTGTTTTCATTGTGTGGCGCTCTCTCACAAGTCCCTGGGCCAGGGGTGGGGGACAAGGGCCAGGTGAGGAGCAAATTGTAATGGGAACAGGGCCGGGATGCGAGAGCCCTGCTCAGGAATTCACTTCCGGGGTCAGAAGGAGCTGCCCCTGTGGGAGCCATCTTTGGGTAATTACAAAAGCAGAGATGAGCAGAGTATGGTTAAGAAGATAGATTTTTTTCCTCCTGTGGTACTGAGGATTGAACCCAGGGCTCTTTACCTCTGAGCTGCATCCCCAGCCCTATTTTATTTTGAAACTAAGTCTGACTAAGTTGCTGAGGGTCTCACTAAATTGCTGAGGCTGGCTTTGAACCTGTGAGCTCAGCCTCCCAAGAACTGGGATTACAGGCATGAGCCAGCATGCCCGGCTGAAGATGAGAGTCTTGATGGACCCCACTCCTGGGGCCTGGTTCAGTTTTACCGAGGAAACTAGCAGCTGCAGCAAAAACGTGCAAGAAAGTAAGTGGTATCAACTGTTTTTCCGTAGTGCCTGCTGAGGGCCAAACTCATGTTGTGTTTATTATCATTATTATTAATTAGTATCATTATTGTGGTACTGGGGATTGAACCCAGGGACATTCAACCTCTGAGCTGCACCCACAGCCCTCAAAAATTTTTAAAAAATTATTTTTTATTTTAAAACAGGGTCTTGCTAAGTTACCAAGGCTGGCCTTGAACCTGTAATCCTCCTGCCTCAGCCTCCCAAGTGCTGCCACACCTGGCTTCATACTGAGTGTTTTATATCCCTACTCAGTGAATGAGAACTACATTTTACAGATAAGAAAACCTTTGCAAGCCAGGCATGGTGGCACATGCTTGTAATCCCAGTACTTGGGAGGCTGAGACTGGAGGATCCGGGTTCGTGGCCAGCCTCAGCTATTTAATGAAACCCTCCGCACCTCAGTGAGACCCCGTTTCAAAAATAAAGAATTAAAAATAGGGCCAGGGGTGTAGCTCGGAGGTAGAATGTCCCTGGGTTCAATCCCCAGTGCCGCAAAAAAAAAAAGGAAAAGAAAAAGAAAACTTATGCCATGGTTCAAACCCAAGTATGTCCACATTTCCCCTTTGCGTCATATTATCAAATGTGCAAGGGATGGTTTCTCCATTTGCCCATGTTGTGCCTGTGAGAAAGACAGACGCAAGGGAGAGATGGGTTTTCAGAATCCAGAAGGTGGTTTGCCTGGTTGCACCCTGTGTGGATTTGCGTGCGGCCTTTCTGAACCCTATTGGAGGCTCTGAAAGTTTGCTAAGAGCAGTTAAAGAGGTGTGAAGAGGGGCTAGGCCATTTGACCTCTGCAGGATTTAGTCATTCAGTGCTATTTAGGTTACTGGGCCTCTATCTATGAGTTTATTTGGGACGCACCTACGATAAAAAACTTGAATTTGATTTGATTTGCTTTCCATTCAACATTGACCTGCAGCTCTGTGGGCCAAGTGATAGTCTACAGAATTCTGGGAAGGAAGGATGAAGAAGATGTATTTCTAGCTGTGGGAAGCTCACATTTAGTGGATTTTAAAGAAAGGCAACAAAGTCTTAACACATACACTGGAGACAATTTTATTCTCTCAAAGAACAGCTAAGCTATTTTGTAGCCACTTTAGAAAAACCAAAGGACTCCAGCAGAATAAACCAAGATTTTTCACATCGAATGGGGATTTCTAAAGCATAAGACATTAATTACATCTTAGTTGTTGAGATTAGGGCTGAACTGCTCGCAAACCCGGGCTCAAAGCTGCAGGTGTACCATGTTCATTGCACGAACTTGGGCAAGTTGTAGCCTCAGTGTCTTCATCTGTAAAATGGGTGTGATAGCAAATATCTGTGCACAGGATCATGAAGATTTAAACTAATGCTGCATGTGCCACTTATTGCTTAGTATTATATAAAGGGCAAGCATCTAACAACTAAACAGTATTAATATGGGAGTTGGGAGTGTAGCACAGTAGTTAGAGTGCTTGCCTAACATGCCTGAGGTCATGGGTTTAATCCCCAGCACTGCCAAAAAAAAAAAAACAAGCCTATGTACATTAGACATAATATCCATATTAATTTACTCAGTCAAACTCAGGAAATAGAATTTGAAGATAGAGAAACACGGCCGGGCGTGGTGGCGCACGCTTGTAATCCCAGTACTTTGGGAGGCGGAGACCGGTGGATCCGGGTTCGCAGCCAGCCTCAGCTCGCTCTCTCTCCCTGTCTCTCTGTCTCTGTCTCTCTCTCTCTCTCTCTCTCTCTCTCTCTCCTTAGTGAGGCCCTCCGCAACTTCGTGAGACCCGGTTTCAAAATAAAGTATAAAAAAAATAGGGCCAGGGGTGTAGCGCGGAGGTAGAACGCCCCTGCATTCAATCCCTGGTACCGCAATTAAAAAAAAAAAGCGAAACACTGATCAAGTGTTTTCCAACATGAAAAGCATGTTTATAAAGTACCTGGAAAGCTAATTAAACAGTCAGTGGGTCTCTGGGCCCTGGTGCCAAGCCATGGGTCACTAGCAAGGTGGACCAAGGATGTACCCAGGGTTCGGAGCCCTCCTCCATTTCTCCATTACCCCCTTTCAACTTCTTGCTTCTCTCTGGAATTGAACAATATTCTTAGGATAGACCATATAATGAAGCAAGTTGTTTGAAACTTGCAAACAGCTTGTACTTGATCCCTCCCACACTGCCCACCTGAGGATGCCAACTCCTTGCAGAAGACAAAATCCCTTCCTGGCCCACCGCGTGGGCTGTGTCTGTGGGAAGGGAAGCCGTGGGAGCTTGTGTATGTGGACACAGGGAGGAAGCGGTGGGAGTGTGCGCAGGAGACACCTGTGGGTGTGGTGTGGGGATTTGTGAATGAGCGAGCCTGTGTGCGCACAGGAGCCAGGTGTGTGGAAAGTGTGGCGGCCCAGAGTGAGTGCGCCGATCAGTAGAAGCAATCCCCACAGCTGAGGGCCAGGACCTTTCCCTTCCGAGGAAGTAATGAGGGCAGGGCTGGGGGTGTGGCTCGGTGGCAGAGCACTTGCCTAGCATGCATGAGGCTATAGTTCCATCTCCAGCACCACAGAAAATAAAAATGCAGTTTTAGCTGGCACACGTCTGTAATCCAGAGACTGAGACAGGAGTATTGGGAGGAGTGAGAGTATTGGGGGGAGGCTGAGACAGGAGTATTACAGGTTTGAGGCCAGCCTCAGCAACTTAGGGAGACCCTGTTTCAAATTTTAAAAATAAGGGCTGGGGGCTGTAGCTGGGAGGCAAAATGCCCCTGGGTTCAATCCCCAGTACCCCCCAAAACAGAAAAAAAAAAAAAAAACAAGTAACGAGTGTGTAGTATTTTCTACAGTGCGTTCTAAAGAGAGAAATTACAACACCAAGGGCTCGGGTAGGCAAGAGGGTGGAAGCTCAGGCCACCAAGCGCTGGTGGACTACTCTGGAAGGACACGTGTGCTTCTGTGGGGTCAACGTGAGCTGGCTTTGAAGGTGGACACAGTAGAAGGACTGTGACCCAGCTCAAGAGGGTTCTGTGGGTGGCTTCCGGGGCTGCACAGGCAGGGCTGGGAACTGAGGCCACAGTGGGAGAACCAAGCAGACCCAGGGAGAATGGCTGCTCCGCCCCTGGGCAGGAGGGAAAGGGGAGGGCAGTCAGGATCCTCAGTGACAGAGCCACACAAATACCAGGTATTTATAGGATTATCTGCTGATTTTGAAAGTGGAGTCAAGCTGCATTTAAAATACGAGATTAAGCCGGGCGTGGTGGCGCACGCTTGTAATCCCAGTACTTGGGAGGCAGAGACCTGAGGATCCGGGTTCTCGGCCAGCCTCAGCTACTTAGTGAGGCCCTCCGCAACTTCTTGAGACCCGGTTTCAAAATAAAGGATAAAAAATAGGGCCGGGGGTGTAGCTCAGAGGTAGAACACCCCTAGGTTCAATCCCCGGTACCACAAAAAAAAAAAAAAAAAACGAGATTATATTCCAGTGGAAAGAACCGGGTTCCTGATCAGTAGAAAACACAGAAGTGCCAGAAGGAGACCCTCCACTGGGACAGCAGGCTCCACCAGAGCTGCTTCAGAGCCTTCAGTTCCTGTCTCGAGGACCACGGGGTTCTCCTGAGATGTAACTCCTTGCTCTAAAACTCTAGCTCAAGCGGAATAAAAACCTCCTTTCCTGGCTTACTTTAGCATGGATGACTAGGGCTGAAATTTAAAAAAATGCATGTTTGTGCAGAGAGAGAGAGAGATTCCTGCCTCTACTTAGTGCTTTTGGGGGCACTAAGAGCATCTTTCTGATTCACCCCCCCCATATTTACTGGCCAGGTCATTTTTGGTGATGAATGGCATAAAATGCAACCCAAATTGGCTTATAGAAAATAAAGCACCCGGGCATGGTGGCGCACGCTTGTAATCCCAGTACTTTGGGAGGCAGAGACTGGAGGATCCGGGTTCGCGGCCAGCCTCAGCTCTCTCGTTCTCTCTCTCCCTCCCTCTCTCTCTCTCTCCTTAGTGAGGCCCTCTGCAACTTTGTGAGACCTGGTTTCAAAATAAAGTATAAAAAATAGGGCCGGGGGCGTAGCACGGAGGTAGAACGCCCCTGCGTTCAATCCCGGGTACCACAAAAAAAAAAAAAAAGAAAGAAAGCAAACGTATCAGCTCACATAACTGGAAAGTCCCAGGTGGTCTTCAGGAACAGCTGGATTCAGGACTCAACGGGGTCATTAGGACCCAGTTTGTCTCTCTCTTTTTGGGGTCTGACTTTTACTGGGCTGGCTTCAACCTCGAACTCAGCAGGGGACCCTGGGAAGCTCTGGGCACCACCCTGTGGCCAAAAGATGACTGCCGCTCCTCACACTCCTGTCCCCTCGGGGTCAACTTCGGAAGGAAGAGCAGGAAGCCTGGTGTTGTGGTGCACATGCGTGATCTCAGTACTTGGGAGGCTGAGACAAAAGGATTGCAGGTTGAAGCCAGCCTCAGCAACTTAAGGAAATTGTTTCAAAGTAAAAAATCACAAGGCCTGGGGTAGATTCAATTCCGAGGTGAGGGGTCAGTCCTGAATGTCTGGGCTAGCAAAGGACCAGGTTCCTCTCTGCAGGTCAGTCACTCTGCCTGGGGTGTGTAATGAACGGAGCAGCTGGGGTCCCAGTCACTGCTCACCCCTGGAGCCCCAGGGGGACTGTGAAAGTCTGTTACCCAAGATGGGTGAATGGATGGTGGGCAGTCAACCCTCAGATGTCCACCGTGGCCACTGAGGCGGCTCTCTTGGTTGCCGGACACAGATGGGGCCACTGTGCCGTGGTTGCAGCCGCTCTTGCCACACTCTCCTCCCGGGTGCAGCTGGTAAGGCAGGTGGGCCTGTGGTTGGGAACCCAGCTGGCATGTTACAACTTATTTGTGCTAAAGGGAAAGGGAGCCCTGGGAAGAAAACGCTAGAGGCAGAAAAGCAATGCCGCTGATGGTGGCATCGCCACTTCCCGCCCTTTCCATGGGCTTCGCCCCAGACTGTCCCTCTATATGTGGGTAACTCAGGCACCCCCACGCACATACACAGCAGAATCAAAGACCCCAGCTTTCCCCTGCCGGGTGCCAGATGGGGCCTATCCCGGTTAGATGCCTGCTCCTGGGACCCTGACTCTTTTTTTTTTTTTTCTGGTACTGGGAATTGAACCCAGGGGCATTCTACCTCTGAGCTACACCCCCGGCCCTTTTTATATTTTGACGTCACTAGGTTGCTGAACGTCTCTCCTTTGCTAAGACTGTCCTCAAACCTATGGTCCTCCTGTCTCAGCCTCCCAAGTACTGGGATTACAGGTGTGCACCACACCTGACCGGGACCCTGACTCTTACTCAGGTATCTCAGGGACCCCTCCCAGCTTTGGCATCAGGGTGGCCACAGCGACACAGTGACTAGGCCATTCTGGCTTCGTCCCGCTTCTTGCTCATCCCCAGGCTTGGTCCCCCAGCTCCCTCCCGATTTGGGGAGGCCCTGACAGCTGCCCAACAATTCCTTTTTGCTTCTGTCGGCCTCCTCCTGGCACACAAATTCAGGTTTCTATCCAGCCAGGCCCAGCTCACTCCAAGGGCTCCAGCACCATCCATCACAGACCTGCTCTAAGAGGCGGAAAACCGGCAGGAGAAGACTCACGAGCCCCTTGCCTAGTCGCTTACTTCCAGGCCTTGGCCAGACCCCCTGGACGTGGCTGCTCTTAGACAACAGTGCCACCCTCACAGCCAAGGTTGGAAGAGCCTCTCCCAAGGGGCTTCCCCTCTCTGGACCCTCCCAGCAGTCCGAGTTTCTTGTGTGAGGAATAAGTTCATCCCTGACTCACTGGCGGGACGTTGGCAGGTAGCTCAGTGAATGAGCTCACTCCCGGTGAAATTTTAATCATTGTGTTTATCTCCCACCCACCCACCCACCCACCCCTGCACTAACGGAGTTTCTCCCCCGAGCCCCGAGGGCGTCTTTCCTCTCCCAGCTTCCACAGTCAGACATGACTCACTTGCTACAGAATCAGACTTCCAGGCTGCAAAGCCTGGCTCAAAAAGCCACCAGAGGAAGATGCTGGTGGACGTGGGGGTTGTTTCCACAGAGAGCACACGTGTGGCCCACGATCAGAAGGAGGGACTGGGCTCCTGGGACGGAGGAATGTCACATGCTCCCCTTTCGCCCCAGCACCCCTTCTAGGAGCAACACCAGGTCACCACGTGGAAGCCGGGTCGCTCCAAATAGCCTCTGGAGTTTCCAGTGGTCACACAAGGTCGTTAGCTCGGTCCCCATCAGTGTTCTGCACAGCAGTGACATTGTCTGAGCTCCGTGATCATGGCCCACCACCCAACTTGGGCCATCCTCAGAATGGAGTGTGGGGACAGTGACATAAAGAGAACACCTTAGCTGGGTGCAGTGGTGCACGCCTGTAATCCCAGTACTTGGGAGGCTGAGACAGGAGGATCGCAGGTTCACAGCCAGCCTCAACAACTTAGTGAGGCCTACAACTTAGTGAGACCCTGTTTCAAGATTAAAAAAAATAAATTAGGGTTGGGGGTGTAGCTCAGAGGTAGAATGCCCCTGGGTTCAATCTCCAGTACCACACACACAAAAAGAAAGCCTTGTCCTGCCCCGGGCCACATGGGGACTATAGTCATGCGCCCCATAAAGATATTTTGATCAGCGATGGACCCTATATACGATGGGGTCATGTAAGATTACCATAGAGCAGAAATATTCCTAGCACCTCATGACATTGTAGCTGTCATAACAGTGTGGTAGCACAAGGCATTGCTCACGTGTTTGTGGTGATGCCATTGTAAACAGACCTACTGAGCTGCCAGTCGTATAACAGTACAGCACATACAGTGCGTAAAAGTGACTATAGTACTGGTTTATCTATTTGCTGTGTGTGTGTGTGTGTGTGTGTGTGTGTGTGTGTGTGTGTGTTTTACTGGAATTTGAACCCACACCTCCAGCCTTATTTTTTTCTATTTTTTTTTATTTTGAAACAGGGTCACACTAGGTTGCTGAGGGCCTCGCTAAGTTCCTGAGGCCGACCTCGAACCTGTGATCCTCCTGTCTCAGTTTCCCATATATTGGGATTACAGAAGTGCCCCTCCACACACACCTGGCTGTTATATACTTATGAGAGTGTACACCTACTACTATAAAAAAGTTTGCTGTAGACCAGGTATTGTGGTGTATGCCTGTGATCCCAGTACTGGGGAGGCTGAGACAGGAGGTTTGCAGGTTCCAGGCCAGCCTCAGCAACTTAGTAAGGCCCTTAGCAACTTAGGGAGATGCTGTTTCAAAACAAAAAAGAAAAAGGGCTGCGGGAGGGATGTGGCTCACAGGTAGAATGCCCCTGGGTTCAATCCCCAGTACCACAAAAAAAAAAGTTTGCTCTAAAACAGTGTCCATGTTACATCTCACACAGCAGCCTCGTACATCTCGTGTTCACTGCCTCTCTTGGCTGCGTTGCTTTCTCTTGTGCTCGATTTAACCTGGTGTTTTGTTAATCATGACCCTAGGCACAATGGGCTATACCATCTATCTGTATCTATCTGTGGATAGGCCATATCGCCTCGGTGTGCACAGGCCATACCATCTAGATTTGCGTGAGTACACACTATGACGTCTGCACAACTGAGCAGGAGCCCAGCCGGAGCCTTGAAATTACTCGTGGTTAGAAACATACAAATAAGAATAGAAAGAATAAAAACTCCCTCACAGCCCCCCCCCAGCTATTAGCAACAAACAGCTCAGAAGATAAGACAGCACAGGCCCCCTCAGATATAAACAAGGCAGCTTCCTCCCTAGACAGTTTAGGAGGTACAACCCAGTACCCCCCCGTATAAACAAGGCAGAGTCTCCCTAGGCCGTCTTCGAGATAAGACACGAGACAGAGATAATATATAGGTTAATAAATCTCTTGCTTACCCCTCCCTCCCCTCCGCAATGAAGTGACCCAATGTATAAAAAACTTGTCACTTCAGGGCTCAAGGTCCAGATCCGAAGCTTTTGCTTTCTGGGTCTTCACCAGTGAATAAAGTAGCCTGCTTTTCCAACTCCAATCACGGTGTTCCTTTGTCTCTGGGACCAAGCCGTGGGGACCGAGCCTCCTGCAACACAGTGACCGAGCTTCCCAACAGTGCATTTCTCAGAATGGGTCCACACTGTTAAGGGACACCAGGCTGACCATAGTTTGAAATTGCCTATGCTAGGACATGACACCCAGCCCCAAAGAGGCAGCCCTGTCCGTCTAGGAGAGCAGGGGCAATACTCCAGCCCTGACTCTGGCATCTGTAGAATTGCCCACGTGCAGTGACAGGTGATGCGGTCGCATGCGTAGCTCAGCTAACTCACATCCATGTTGCTCAGAGGCCCTGCCCAGTGTGTGTGTGTGTGTGTGTGTGTGTGTGTGTGTGTGTGTGTGTGCATGTGCGCATGGGGGGAGGGGGGCAGGTTCTGGAAAGGACAGCACAGAGCCCTGGGCTTCTGCAATGGAGCCAGCATTTCCTGGAGCCCCCAGGCCGGGGATGTTCCAGGCTTCCCCACAAGACTCTCAGAGCTGTGCAGGAGTCACCAGGATGTTTCTAGCTTGTCCACCAGACCCTAGTCTCCCTGTGGACAACCCAGCAGCCCAGTACCCAGCAGGGAACCAGTATCCTGTAGGTCTTCATTAACATTTACTGAAGGAATGAGCTGTCCCCAAACAGACAAGATGTGGCAAATTAGTTACCATCTAGCATAGAGATCATACAACTGCTCGCATATATGGCTTACACCAGCCCTGTCAAAAATCAAACTTAAATCTATCCACAAGCCACAGTTAAAAGAACCCAATGATGTATTGGTCTGGTGGTTTCTTTTATGAAAACAGCTTTAAAGCGTTCCCTATTTTTCAGCCAGAGTTCACTTTAAGTGTGTACCATTTTGGAGTTTGTAATTTATTCGAGGGCTCCCACTGAATCTCTGTTCTCTGGGTTGCGATGGCTCTGAGCTAAAAGCAATAACCAACCTCAGAAGGAGAAAGACTTTGTGTGGCAGGGTGCCCCTCTGAGAGGAGACAGTTCCCAGAGACCTCAGGCGGAGGCTGCAGCAAGTTTCCTTCTGTCCAGCGGATGTCTCAGGCCACCTTTTATCAAAGGACACAAACTTTTCTGTGCAAAAACAACCTGTAGCCGCCAAGCAGGAAGGTCTCTGTGCACGTAGATACATTGGCAGTGCCCCACGTTTGAACAGCGCTTGGGCCAAGTTTCCCAGATCCTGAGCGGAGGTCCTGGGCTTTCCAAATGAAACATTGCCCGCTCTTTTTTGTTTGTTTGTTTTCTGGTACTGGGGATTGAACCTGGCATTCTTCCTCCAAGCTACACCCCCCGTCCTTTTTCTTTTTTATTTTGAAACAGGGTCTCACTAAGTTACTGTGCACTGGCCTCAAACCTGTGATCCTCCTATTTCAGCCTCCGAAGTGCTGGGATTACAGGTGTGTGCCACCACACCTGGCTCACATTAGACACTCTTTGCCACCAAGCAGTTCATGAGGAATGGAGAGGGCATGCAAAACCATTGTAAATTATAACCAATATCTGTTTGTGCCCATCTATCTCAGACAAATATTCTAGCACAGTAAACCTATAATTTTATGCATGTTATTGTTCAAAATGAGAAGAAAGCAGGTATTTATTTTTTAATTATTTATTTATTTTTGGTACTGGGGATTCTACCTCCAGGCATTCTACCTCCGGGCTGCACCCCCAGCCATTTTTTATTTTTTATTATGAATAAAGGTGTCTCTTAAATCGCTAGGGCTGGTTTTGAACCTGCGATCCTCCTGCCTCAGTCTCCCAAGTACTGGGATTATAGACGTGTGCCAAAATGCCCAGCAAAAGCAGATATTTAAAGTAAACCTGCCGGGCGTGGTGGCGCATGCTTGTAATCCCAGTACTTTGGGAGGCGGAGACCGGAGGATCTGGGTTCACGGCCAGCCTCAGCTCTCTCTGTCTATCTCTCCCTGTCTGTCTGTCTGTCTCTCTCTCTCTCCTTAGTGAGGTCCTCCACAACTTCGTGAGACCGGTTTCAAAATAAAGTATAAAAAATAGGGCCGGGTGTGTAGCATGGAGGTAGAACACCCCTGCGTTCAATCCCCGGTACCGCAAAAAAATAACTAAAATAAAAATAAAAATAAATAAAGTGAACCCATTTGCTGGAAACGTGGAAATAAAGCTAGTACATGAGCTACATGGATATCGCAAAAATCACAAGTGTGTCGTGTGAATGTGGGGAGTTTGGGAAGCGTGGCTTTGTGTTACGTTGCTGTGGTTGCCGGTATAGAAGCACACCTTGCTCTGCGGTCCCTCCTCCTGCCTTCTATTACAGTGATAGAGGGTTTTGAAGCCCGTGGGGAGCCAGAAAGCAGGGTACGATAAATATTCACAGTGCAATGTGGAGGTAGGATGCAGAAAAGATTTTTTTCCCTTAATAACAACAAATATTTCTTTTTCTTTTGTTCTCAACTGAAAAGTAGCAGGTCATCAGGCCCTGAATTATAGATCAAAAGGAAACTTTGAGACCAGGTGGTGAAGTCTAGCCCTCTCACCCATTTTATAGATGAGACACAAACAAACGGAAAAAAAAAACAAAAAAACCCAAGTTCCTGAATATGTAACAAATGCCTGCAAATCAATAAGAAGAAAGACCTGGTAGAAAAATGGGGAAAGGATTTCAAACAAAATGCAAACACTATTTAAATATTAGAAAAGATGCTCGACTTCATGCATAATAAGAGAAATGCAAATGAAAATTATATCGACACATCTGCTTCTAGCAATGATGGACTAGCTTGTGTCAGACCAATTGTCCTGCTGGGAACAATTAGAAAAACTGGATGAAATATCACAAAATCAACTGTTTGAAGATATTGGAGAGCTACCAAGGCTCTGGGACCCCAAAGAGAGGGGAAGCTCAGAGAGGGAAGCCTGATGCTTGGTAGCGCTTTGTCTCCTGTTGGCTAGCTCACAGCAGTGGTAGAGAGGCCAGGAAGAGCTTTGGCAAGGAGAGCGAAATTGAAGTTCAAAGTTTCTTAAGACGGAAGGACCTCATTTATTCCCCCATGTTCATGGGAGCATCATTCACAGTAGCTTAAGGGTCTGTAGATGGATGAGTGGATAGACCAAATGTGACATTTACATTCAGTGGAATATTGCTCAGCTTTAAAAAGGAAAGAAATTCTCAAGACCCTGTTTATTTCCTTCCTTCCCCCCTCTTTCCCTCTCTCCCTCCCTCCTTCCTTCCTTCTTTCTTTCCTTCCTTGTATTGGGGATTGAACACAGGGCACCCAAGCTACACCCCCAACCCTATTTTATTTATTTATTTTATTAATTAATTAATTTGCAGTACTGGGGATTGAACCCAGGGCATTCTACCTCCAAGCTACACCCCCAGCCCTGTTTTTTATTCTTTATTTTTTTTTGAAACAGGGTCTCACTAAGTTGCAGAGGGCCTCACTAAGTAGCTGAGGCTGGCCACAAACCTGCGATCCTCCTGTCTCAACCTCCCAAGTACTGGGAATTCAAGCATGCACCACCATGACCACATTATTTTTTATTTTGAAACGGGGTCTCACTAAGTTGCTGAGGCTGGCCTCAAACCTGAGGTCTTCTTGTCTCAGCCTCCTAAGTTCTGGGGTTACAGACGTGTGCCACCACATCCCTTTCAAGGATGGCAGCCCCACTTCAAATTGTCTTAATTCCTGATTGGAAAAATGCAGCTTGAGGTTGCTGGTGTGCCTAGTTTAGCAGAAGAAAAAGTTAATCTTCCCTGGAGGAAGATAACAACATTGAGAGCCTCAAGTTACCCTTTCCGTGTTCATCTATTATGTCTGCTATTCGATGAAAACCGGAAATGCAGAAATATAAGAATGGTACAAAAATTGAGAGTAAAGTAGTACATTAGAAACATATTCATGGGGATCCAGGTATCTGAGGTACCAGAGCTAGACTTTAAAATAACTGTAGTGAACACATTCAAGAAGTTAAACAAGAAGAACTTCAGTAGAGAGTTAGAAACTATTTTTAAAAAGAATCAACTTGAGGCAGGGCAGAGGAGCCGAGAGTGGAGCTCAGGGGAGGGAGGCCGGGATGGAAAGGGGGGTGCAGGGAAGGACGCAGATTGAACGATGTTGTGCATTTGTGAACATATCACTGTGAATTTCACAACCATGTACAATTACAATGCACCAATAAGAAATTAATGAAAAAAGAATGACATGGTTTTGGGAGGCGGAGACTGGAGGATCCCGGTTCGCGGCCAGCCTCAGTGCTGTCTCTCTCTCTCTCTCTCTCTCTCTCTCTCTCTCTCTCTCTACCTAGTGAGGCCCTCCACAACTTCGTGAGACCCGGTTTCAAAATAAGGGATAAAAAATAGGGCCGGGGGTGTAGCGCGGAGGTAGAACGCCCCTGGGTTCAATCCCTGGTACCGCAAAAAAAAAAAAAAAAAGAATGACATGGAAATTCTAAAGATGAAAAAGGAGATGATAAACTTGATAGAAGATTAACAAGATCTACACATGTAAAACTCAGCACACTACTGAGAGAAAAGAAACAGGTTCTATATAGACAGAAGAATATATTGTGTTCATGGATTAGAAGATTCAACGTGGTTAAGATGTCAACTGTTTCCAAATTGATGTATGAATTCAATGCCAGGTTTCTTTGGTAGAAATTGACACGCACATTCTAAAACTCATCTGGAAACACAAAGGATCTAGAATAGCCAAACATTAGCCAGGCGTGGTGGTGCATGCTTGTAATCCTAGTACTTGGGAGGCTGAGACAGGAGGATCTCAGGTTTGTAGCCAGCCTCAGCAACTTAGTGAGGCCCTGTTTCAAAATAAAGAATAAAATAGGACTGGGGGGTGTAGCTCAGAGGTAGAATGCCCCTGGGTTCAATCACCAGGACCACACACACAAAAATAGAATGGCCAAACATTCAAACATTTTGAAGAAGAGGAAAAATTTTCAGGCTTACACTATCTTATTTAAGACTTATTATTATTTCAAGACTTATATCTAGACTACAATAGTATAGATAGTCTGGTATTGGGATAAAAGTAAACATAGATCAATGGAACCAAAGAGTGATTCAAGAAATAGACGAGGGCAATTGATTTTTTTTTTTTTGTGGTACTGGGGATTGAACCCAGGGGCGTTCTACCTCCACGCTACACCCCCAGCCCTATTTTTTATACTTTATTTTGAAACTGGGTCTCATGAAGTTGCGGAGGGCCTCACTAAGTAGAGAGAGAGAGAGAGACAGGGAGAGAAAGAGAGAGAGAGAGAGCTGAGGCTGGCCACAAACCCGGATCATCCGGTCTCTGCCTCCCAAAGTACTGGGATTACAAGCGTGCGCCACCACGCCCGGCAGCAGTTGATTTTTGACAAAGAGGCCAAGGCAATTAGTGAGGAAATGATATTCTTTTCAATAATGGTGCTAAAACATTTGGATAAACATACACAAAAAATAACAATAAATTAAAAACTAAGCCTTGACCTTACCTCGTGCCATATACAAAATTAAATGGTCTATGATCCTTGAAATTAGAAGCAATAATTCCAATAAAATAGACCTAAAAATTGGGCCTATGAATATAAAAAGCTAAGACTATAAAACTCCTAGAAGAAAATCTTAGTGACCTTGAGTTTGGCAAAGATTTCTTAAATGTGACCAAAAAAAGTATGAACTATAAAACAAAAGTAATCAAATTGGGCATCGTGGTGCATGCCTGTAATCCCAGTACTTGGGAGACTGAGACAGGAGGATCACAGGTTCAAAGACAGCCTCAGCAATGTAGTGAGACTTTCAGCAACCTAGTGAGACCCTGTTTCAAAACAAAAAAATAATAAAAGGCTAGAGGTGCAGCTCAGAGGTAGAATGCCCCTTGATTCAATCCTCAGTACCACAAAAAAGTCAATAAATTGGACTACACTAAACTGAACTATTCACTAAAAATCACTGATCTATACACTTAAGATGGGTGAATTGTACAATATGTAAATTATGCCTTCATAAAGCTATTAAAAGTGAGAGGAAAAGAAAATTAAAAGGCAAGCCACAGGCCAGGGAAAGTATTTGAAAAACATATATCGGAATCCCCCTATGATGTATTTTATTGGTACAATGCACCAATAAAAATATAAAAATACAATAAATTTTTAAAATTTTTAAACACCTATACATATGACAAATGATTGTATCTAGACAATATTAAAAACTAGTATAGTTCAATGAAAAGAAGACAAACATCCCAGTTTCTAAAATGCACAAAATATTTGTACAGACTCTACAAATATGCAAATTAAAATGAAGCCGGGCAGGCATGGTCGTACAGGCCTGAACAATCCCAGTACTTTGGAGACTGAGACAGGAGGATCACAGGTTTGAAGCCAGCCTGAGCAACTTAGGGAGATCTTGTTTCAAAATAAAAAATAAACAGGAGCCAGGCGTGGTGGCGCACGCTTGTAATCCCAGTACTTGGGAGGCGGAGACCAGAGGATCCGGGTTCGCGGCCAGCCTCAGCTACTTAGTGAGGCCCTCTGCAACTTCGTTGAGACCCGGTTTCAAAGTAAAGTATTAAAAATAGGGCCAGGGGTGTAGCTCGGAGGTAGAACGCCCCTGGGTTCAATCCCCGGTACCATAAATAAATAAATAAATAAATAAATAAATAAATAAATAAATTAAATAAACAGGGATGGGGGTGTAATTCAGAGGTAGAATTCCCCTGGGTTCAATCCCCAGCACCACACACACACACACACACACACACACACACACACACACACAGAGCATGGGTGATGCAGCTTGATGCAAACTATAGATGCAACAACACAGATGAATCTCCAAATAATTATGCTGAATTAAAAACAAGTCAGACTAGGCTGGGTGTGGTGGTGCACACCTGTAAGCCCAGTACTTGAGAGGCTGAGATAGGAGGATCGCAGGTTGGAGGCCAGCCCCAGCAACTTAGCAAGAGCTTGTTTAAAATAAAAAATAAAAGGGGTGGGAGGTATAGCTCAGAGGTAGAATGCCTCTGGGTTTAAACCGTAGTACTAAAACAAACAAACAAGCAAACATGAAATCCAGGAGTCATGTTGAAAGAGCTAGTAAAATAAGCAGCTGGAACCCAGGAAGGGGAGGAAAGAGAAGCTAGAAGAGAAAGCAAGAACAATATTTGAAAAGATAATGGCTGACATTAAAAAAAATACAAAAGATAACATGCCACAGATTCAAACACAGCAAGGGGGCCCACACCTAGATGCATCAGTTTAACACTACTGAAGATTAAAGACAAAGAGAAAATCTTAAAAGCAGCCAGAAATAAGATGTCAACTACTTTCAACACACAGCAATAAGACTGATAACTAACTTCTCAATGAAATCAAGAAGATGTTAGGCTGAGTTTGAAAGAACCAGAAGAAAAGAAGTACCAATCTCAGATTCCACTGAAAATACCTTCCGATAATGAGAAGGCATTTCAGCAAACAGAAATCCAGACCACCATTGTGAGCAGATGCACACTGAGGAAAATACTTGGGGGTTTTCAGGCAGAAGGAAAATGTTCCCTGTTGGAAACATCAAGACACGGCAGGGAAAGGAGAGTAACAGAAAATGTAATGTGAGGGTAAATTAAATTATTATTGACTGTTCAAAATGATTAAAATGCCTTTTAGGACTTAAAATAGAGAGAGAATGAAAATATAAAAGGGTAATGGCATAAAAGGTGGGGGATGAAGAGATAAAGTTATGAACCTACACTAGACTTTAATAGGTCAAGGATGGGATTTGGGGCCGATTTCCCATACTAACAAGCTAGTTGGAAAAAAATGGAATAAAAGAAGTATTTGATTAATTCAAAGGGAGGCAAGGGACAGATGGGACAAGTAAAGAACAAATGATAAGATGGTAGATTTAGGCCCAAATATATAAACTAAATAACCTAATTAAAGGACAAATATTGTTGGATTTGATTTTTAAAGTACTATGTACTATGAAAAAGAGACAAGTTTTATTTTTTTATGTTTTTATTGGTGCATTGTAGTCTCACATCACAATGAATATGAGTTTGGTGTTAACATACATGCACACAGCTCTTGGTGTCCCTCCCCCCC